>DWNR01001559.1:0-14777 GCA_018250455.1 Polygonus leo
ATTTGCACATGGAGTCCCTGGGACTCCACCTTACATTTAACGTAAGTTTTATTCACCCTACAAATTGAGGGTTAAAATTAATATGGGCCCACACTTAGAGCTTAACTCTATCCAATAAAAAGAGAAACATCAAAATAACCAAACAAAGATAATAACCAAAATCAATCAATTACCAAAAATTCAATAGACTTAAGAACCTTCTTTTTTTTGAAATGGGTCAAAAGTTTTACGAGTAATACCTATTGTAACAAAGTAACCTATTCCTACGTCCGAATTTTCAGTTCAATTCCTTGTCACAAACTATTTTAATCCTCGTACACGATCTATCAGCTATTTTCGTCCAAAAATTCGCACCTGACCCAAATAGCGCAAAAGTATGTTCCCACCATCTATAAAAGGGCAACAATTTCAGACGTCGACTAAAGCGGGGGAGGGGGACTCGGTCGATCGCCCCAACCGGAGCGGCAACGCGCACAACACGGCAACCTCGCAATCAGCTGTTGCGTTAATATATTCAAGACGAGACTGCTCCTTGGGGAGATGTGTTGAATGATGCTCTTGTCAGGTGGTATCGATTTTGCAGCTGCTTGGGTTTGGTTTTTGGCAGGAAGTATGTTATATAGTTCAAGTATACTGCTTTGGTACTTATCAACTTATTTGCCTAGGGAACGCAGTTGTATGCTAGGTTATCTACTCAAAGGAAGTATGCAATTAGTTTATTATCTGTGTAAGATATTACTAATGAATTAATGTGGACGTTCCTGTTAAAGATGTGAGCCTATATACTTCAAAGAGCAAATGAAATTAGTACGAAGAAAATACCGATTTTTATAAAAAAAACTGGTTCTCAATTTAGCTTCGCCTAAGTGTATTTTTCGTCGTAGAACTCGTAATTTTATTGGAGACTACAGGCACCGCTTGTGGTGGTTGGTAGAAATGTGTTTTTATCTTAAAAGGGGGCGAACATCAGCTATGCTCTTAGAACTAGAAACGCATCCATGGTCATCCCCAGATCAATCGTATTTGGGGTTGGTTATACACGGAAATGCTGATAGATTCATAATCATTAACTCATTATCATCACGTGCTCAGTAGTAGAATAGGACTGATCTCACAATAAGAATTTAAGGCACAAACTGCCACCCCGGCATTTAGGAATGGTAAACTTACCACACCTTTGACATGTTTTCTGTCAGCCAAAAATAAATCATAATTTAATACTATTAATATATTTTAACTAGGTTACCAGTTTTTTTATTGTATAATGGTAACAAACGAGCAGTCCACCTGATGATATGTGGTCACTGCCGCCCACAGGGACATCAGCAATCATCCCCAAGTACGATTAAAACATACTTAAGTTTGATCACAGATGTTTAAATAGGTACAAAAAATATAGGTAGGTACTGTAATATAGGTAGGTAATACTTACAAAAACTTATCTAATATTAAAACATGACGCACGTTCGTTCGAAGTCGGAATTAGTCTTAGACATCAACCGAATACTAAATTCGTTTCACGTTTACCTAAACATGGAAACCAAATAAATGTAGCAAGGCCGTTATGTTTCCTGAAATAATAAATTACTACAGTAACCTTGTATGTTTATGGATGTTCAGGGTTGCTGCTAAATGGTGTAATTTTGGGATGGCTCGAGTTTCGGTTGGCTCGTGTTTTGTTTCTTGTTTGTGATTCGACCTTTAGTGGGCTAAAGACTTATGGAAGTGGCGACGTTAGAAATACTTATTTTTGTGATAGTAATTTGTCCTCTAGCTAAACTATATTTAACAAAGTTTTCGATGTTTTTAAAGAAGAACTGTCAACATAATATTCATCTAATGTCACAAGAACATATTCATACGAATATGCTCTTACTCTTTGGACATTTTTGACACATCTAGCTCATTCTCGTATGTATGTAAGTAGTATTTTTATAATATAAAAGTACCTTCCACTTCCTACTACTTCCTACTTGGTAATGGTCGCTGCTGCCAAGTGACCATTATGATCAACGTAAAGTACGATTGAATCGTACCTGAGGCTGTACACAAGGCGTTGCGTTGTATTAAGATATTAGCCTCGTCTAAGTATAGCCAAGTATCACGCCCGCCTGTCAAAAACTGAAATACAAAAACCCTGGCATAAGACTAACTAGTCTATCCCAATAGAATAGAATTCAATTATTTTGTTAAAATACATCCCTTCTAGTAGGTCATGATGTGATTCAGTTTATAAATGGAATCCATGAGAAATAGGCACATTTAGCGTAAAACGAGTGACGAGCTCAGGTTTACTAAAGGTCGTAATTATCTGAATTCAAAATTAGCTTCATTTGCCATCTGTGTTCCGAACAAGCATGGAATACCAAATTAAGCATTAGGTGCGTATTTGTAGGAATTGTGGGTATTAGGAATACGGAATTTAAGTAACTTTGCGTGTTACGGAAGTTAGTGATGGGTCGAAAAGGGTTAACTGCTTGTGTCGTTTATTTTGTTAAACCTAGCCATTAGGCAGAGCCATCTGACTGAATTAATCTACCGCCGCCTATAGACATTTGCAACAGCAGCTGAGTAGTCCAATTCATCGCCAGCCTCAAAAAACGAGCGCCTTGTATAAAAATCAATTAATAGCATTTTGGGAATGCCTAATATGTAAATTCATCCACCATTTTGCACATCCAGCGTGTGTAGTTGCTAGCCATATTTCCATCTGTACAAAAAGTTTAAAAGTTGGAAAGTTATCATTGTTCATCTCGGGAGAAGACGAAAAAAACATTATTACGCATTCTTATGTTTAATATTTTTTACGTTCTTTAAAATATCTATCTACTCTACATTACCTTAAAACTTAATCCTTTATTCCGATCAAATGTCGATATTGGTCGACAGTTTGTCGGGAAGACATGTTTCTACATTTTCTAGCGCCACATAATAACACAATAAACTGTCTCGTAACTTAGATTATAAAACATCATTGTCTTACAGATGCCTTAACATCTTAAGTAACACAACATCAAAGAGTAACAAAATACAGTAACCAGCATCGCTATTCGCTATCTATCGGCCATATATCTTCTGATCAGGATTTGTGGTTATTGGCCCCGCTTCACTGCCTCGTACTAATGTACCTACCATTAGGCGAGAACTACGAATCAGCTTTTGAGACATCCTTTTAAGTTTGTAGGTTTCTCCTTTAACGCTTCACAATCAACATATTTTGTTTAATAATATTTTTTTTATTATAAGGAATGATTTTACTCTTGTTTTTTAGATATCTATAAGTGACCAGAGTTCCCAATATTTTATGGACAAGAAACGGCAAAATAAATTCCATGACAAGCAGGTTTTCAAATCTCTTTTTCAATTCCATTCAAATCTCAAGTTCTATATCTCTTAAAAGATCAAAAAGTTGTAATCATGAAATGAAATCTTTTTCGGTTTAAATATTGTCTTCTTTTACTGTTTTTCTATGAACAACTGTTCATTTTGACGAGAAACGTACCACATCCCACCTCATGTTTTTCCATAAAGCCATTCTTGTTTTGGGTACGGGTCTTATCTAACAATACATGTATTTGGCTCTGTTCTTCTGAAAACTTATACCAATCCAAGCCAAAACAACAGAAACATTATGTCGTCAATTCTTATGTATACCAAGACTGTTATTCTTAGACTGCTCTAACGATAATACCATAATGCAGTAAATGATCTAAGCAGCTTCGTATGACTAATCGGATTACTATGCATCCATTCTGTCTGTTTGTACATCCAATTATACCAACACGAGACTAGGGGTACAGAGTTAGATTTAATATTGTGAACGTATTTAACAATAACTAGGAGTGTAGCGATCACAAAGATGTATTGTCAGTATATAGCAGTTGTATTATAGTAAAACATTATAAAGTTCATTATTGCAAACGTAAGAGTGTAATGCAATGTAAAGACATTATATTATGTGAATATCCCATGTATGATAAAGGAAGATAAAACAAGAGTTGTTAAAGAAAAAAAAAGATTTCAATATCATATTGTCATTTTCAGGCATTCAAAATTCAGAAACTTTTGTGTGAAATATTTTGTTTCAAAAATAAAAATATACATTACTTACTACCATTAATTGGATAGATTATAATGTTTCACAAATATATTTCTATCAATCTTCGGAATACCGAAGAAGTTGCATCATTTTTAAAACGAAAATATTTTGTTATGATATGTTCTATCGCTATCTATAGATAGCTCATCACAGGGCAGATCCAAGCAAAATATTAACTTCCACATTTGAAAAAAAAGGTTTAATGGTGCATCTGTTAGCACCTAGCACAAAAAATGGCGGCATCTTCAAGCTTTGAGGCACGCGCCAATGTCAGCGACCTCACAAAAAGGGGCGTTGCGACCCAGAAATAATTTAGTTAAAAGACCCACCGTAAAAAATACGACACCAATTTATATGGGTTCGAAATCACAGTGAGTCAATAATATTGTTCCTACTAACATATTTTTTTCTATTTTTGGATGTTTGTTTTAACTTATGTTATCTTTTATGAATTAAACGACAAATGGATTCCATTTTTTGTTAGGTACGCGTACGTGTGGATTAAATATTAATTAGCTTTATTATCTATCTTCAATATACTTTTTCTTAATAACTTAGATATAGATAATAACTTAGATTATAAAACATCAAAAAAAAAACAACAGCTAATCTTAGAATAATTTCGTTATATTTTCTTATTCTATATTTTGATTTTCAGAGTTGGTAACTTGATCTTAAGGCCTTAAATTTCGTAGCTATCTTTTACCTCGTCTTTTGCCTTCACATATGAAGATCTCCGAAATTGTCTTAATATATTTAAGCATATATTGAAGGTAATGTTAACGCAGAAAAAAATATAGCATTCTGAATCATTATTAGTAAAAGAAAGAAATGAAAGTATCGTAGACAATTTTCCAACCTCCTTCTTTAACCTACAAAGAAAACATTAAAAAAAACAACATCGCTTTCGTAACACCAACATAATAACCCAAACAAATCGTACCAACCGCGCGGGGAAGGCAGGAAGTGCAGTGGGGGCTCGATAATTTGCGTGCGGGGGACTCGTGCGGTGGAACAGCCGCTTGTAGGCTGGCAAGGTCACTGCCGCTACGACTCATTCATGCGCCGGCCATTTTGATTTTGTTGTTCTTTTTTAAATTTTGAAATAATTCTAAGCGCAGGTTGAGAGTATTTTCTAAGTAAGCATTCTAAATCTTATCATAAGTATGTCTATGGGGTAGAGTGTATAAAATGTGTACGCTTCAGTAAGAACGGCCTATACCTAAGCAAAGTCATACTAAGTTCTACTTCCCTATATTCAACATTGCAACCTAGACTTTGGCCTTTCGAGATGGAGAAATTAAAATTGGGGTATGTTTGTATATGAAGAAAATATCCTTCCCATAGAAATATCAAATAATTATGATCACGTTGTTTTCGTCTTTCTCCAAATTTCTTCCTCAACATTGTTTATAGCATGTGACCTAATAAACATTTTTACTAGCCATTAAGGTTTAGTAACGTTTATTATAATAGACACTAAGTCAATTATAATAAACCTAGCTAAACCTGTGAATTGAAGTGAATTGAAAAGTGAAATAAGTGAATTGTATACGTTTATCGTACATTTGATTTTTAATATAACCATTTCCAATTTCTTACATTATTTCGAGGTAATCCATTTCTACTTTTTTTTGAGGACCAAAAGGTACAAGATAATAGTTGTAGTTCTTTCAATAAAACAAATGTGATATTAATATTTTTTCTACATAACTCTTAAAATGTGTTATTCATTCGTTTTAAAATTGATTTATGAACAATATTATACTGAAAGTCTTAAACATTTACTAGCTCCCTACTTACCAGCTAACCACCCACACAAAGGCATGAAAAGCCAAGACAAACTAAGTGCTCAAATGCGGAAACGCACACAGACAGTTGACAACCATAAAGAACGCGTTTGTTTTACTTTGTCAAGAAGGCGAAAGCGTTAGCAGAGGGTTCCTAGGGATGTTCCGATGCCAAAAACATATAGAGACCTACTCATTTAAGCAGTAATTAAATCATTTTTCAGTAGTATTTCAATCATAAAGTCTCGACACTTACTCATATCGATACATTTTCGACTTTTATGGGACTAATATAAAAAACAAAAAAAAGATAATGGAAATGGTTATGCTTCAACTAGACGTATACACGACTTTTTTACTTAACAGATTTAAAACATTTACATTTTACAGTTGCCTCATTCCAATATTTTCAATTTAGGTGCCATCGAAAACATCGAAACAAAAGTATCGAGTAAGTATTGTATTTAATTGTATTTTTCTCTGATCTATGTTGTGTTTGTCATAACTGAGGGGCGTGATTAAATACACACAAAGAAAAAATATTTGGTTTCTGCCCAAAGGGATTCGTTGTAGCAATTTCGTTCGGTTTCAAGATTATTTTAGGCGACCCGTGGTACAATCGTCACTTTGCCGGATTACATGCAAAGGGTCCCGGGTTTCTGTCCTGATCGACAGAAATCTAAATGGATTTGGATTTTTTCTCTGGTCTCTCGTCTCGTGCCTCTCGTCTTGTGTATGATCATAGCACTGAACAAAAGATATTCATGTGTGGGACTATATATAGTGTAGAATTTTTATTAATTTATTGTATTTTTGTATTAAATTATGTATTATAATTATGTAAGCAGCATAATTCGTATTAGAGAAACATCACCGCCAACATATGGCCATACCGCTTTAATCTTTTTTATTCCCTTTTAGCTTATTTTGTAAAAGGAAACATAAAAATATCATGAGATATTTTAATCATTAGGTTAGGTTGGGCTTGAGGTTTTCGTAAAATCGATTCTCTAAAAGAACTTAATTTTTTCTACTTTTTCTAATGAAGAACACAAAAGAGCGTATAAATATAAATACGACTAGAAAGAAAACGACTACAACCCATCTAAATAATTTCCATTTAAAATTAACATTCAAGTAATATAACGCCGTTTAAATTTCCATTTACTGCAGTTTTCTAGACGATTAGCGTTAAAACTGTAAGATATTATATTGCGCTAGAGATCATATTCCGTCGCCAACAAGATGAAAGTTTGTAGAAAGCAAAGCAGTTTCCCTGACAGACGTTTGAAAGTTAATCTGGCGATTTGTCAAGACAAATATCCAATGCTTGGAGGATAAGCCTATTTTGCATGTAACATCGTTTAATCGTTAAAACCCAAAAAGAACTACACATTTATTCATCGTCAATTTTGACATTAGGGTTGAGTACACGGTAGAGTCCCATGAAGTCCAAAAAGTAATCTGTTTAAGGAAGTTTATTTTTTTATTCAGTAAATCACCTCATTCAGCCTATGATTATTTTACTGCTGGGCACAAGTCTCTTCGCATGGGAAGGATTTGAGCTATAGCCACAGCGACCGCGATTTACAAATGTAATTTGGTGCAAATTTTACACATTCGTCGAAAATCAAATGATACATTAGATTTTGAAAATGTGAACTGTAACTGGTATTTAAAATGCAAACCTAAGTAGTATAAGGCTAGAATCGTAACCATTAAGGTATCATTGCTACTGTTTTGTAATAATTCAAGGTATTAATCGTACTTGGGGATGACTACTAATGTCCATGGGCGGCAGTGACCACTTACCAACAGGACTGCATGCTCGTTTTTTACCTTTACACAATAAAAAGAAAAATTAAGTAATCCAAGGTATCTTACCTACACAATGCTAACAATGTTAAAATTTCAATTTGGTTTCTATTTTACTACATAATTTTAATATAAAAATAATACCTACCTGACTATAGCCAACAAGTTTTACATGCAATTTATCTAAATGTTTTCCACGCACGAGGATATCATTTACAGCGTAATAACACTGATTTCTATACACTCGTATGATATATAATCTGTGATTAGACTTGCTACGCTTAAATATTATGTGCATGTAACTGTTCTACTGAGAAAGTTGGGCGATGAACGGGTTTTTCGCTTTGACTTCAATAGAATACTGTGCTCCCGGCTAGATAGGGAGCTCAATTATGCAAATGTGAGTTCATTTCACTATAATATACTGAAATATGAATTTCCGTAACATCAAAATATCACCCACTTACTTTTGCAAATGCTTCTTGTAGACGCTTAAATGGTGATTCTAAAAGTACTTGTGGCAATGCTGGTATTTATGTGATGTAATGTATGTGCGTATAGGTAGAGCGTCCAATCCTAATATTTCGTCGAATAGCATTTAGCATATTTATGTAATACCACGTGTCATGCCAACTGGTACGCCGTGCATAGTTTATTCATATTCACATTCGGGGGTATAGTAGTAATGTTATGCTTGGCTTTATACTGCTTTATATTTCAAAGGCACGGAAAATATACTGTCGAATATTTCCAGATAAACCCACCAGACGATACATTAGCTAATATCATAGTTTAATAAACCTTATTTATTTTTGTTATACCTAACACACACTCTTTTGCAATACGACAACTAAACGTTTTATCTAGAAAAATCTAGCCGTATCCGGCTCTTACTGCCCGTAACTAGTTTGTGAAACTATTTCAAATTTTTCATGGAATTCCAGTGAGTTTGAAAAACTTCTGAAATGAAATTCACGTCACGAGCACCAAGCGCAATTAAACTGATTACATGTTTCTACCTAACTCTCTATAATAGGTACCTACAGAGGTATGTAGGTATGTATTTAGGTACCTACATACATTGTGTATTTAATGTAACATGACATCAATAATAATTTTCCTAAAAGCAGCCTACGATTCTAGTATTTATGGAATAATAATGATAATGATTGTCAGTATTATTTACCGAATTCAAAAAAGGATGTTATCTATATATTTTTTAAAATATCATCTTGTTTATTTATACCTTTTGTGTGTAGCGACATCTATAGTTACATAATGTAAAGTATATGAATAATACTTATTGTGTTAATTTATTTCAATACATTTTTCTCTATATAACTATAAGGGGAAATTTAAAAATTATTTATACACTAGCTTACCTGGTAGACGTAGGCTTGCCAGCAACTTTCAATTAAAAAAAATGACGACATTAATCGAAATAATATTTATAGTCTATATTTAAAGTTCGTAAAGTTACATATCTGTGTGAATTTCCATAAAAATAAATCGGGTAGTTTCGGAAATTAAATTAAATTAAACCGGACAAACATCGTGACACGAGATTTTTATTTATAAAGATTACTCCTTAGAAGCAAAGCGGCGAGTAAAAGATAAAGATAAAAGATAAAGTTCCTGATGATTGAAAATTACGGTACACACCAGTTATGTGTGTACCGTGTGTTAGTTTGCCAAGTAGTAGAACTTACGTAGTTCGACCGGGGAAGTGCCACCGCCACCCTCATTTTCCTCCAGCAATTTATTGTGTTTCGGTTTGGAGAGGCGTGGTTGCCGGTTATACTTAAACACAAGGCGAACATCTTAGTCCTCAAGGGTAGCAACGCATTTGTGGTCGACCTTAGGTACGCAGTAATCGTACGCAGGGATGATTACTAATGCCCATGGGCGGCAGTGACCACTTATCATTAGGTGGACTGTATGTTCGTTTGCTATCTTTAAACTTTAAAAGTTATAAAGGTAGCGAGTGGGCTAAGGTCTAACTCCTTCATTACTATTGTAAGTGGGCATCTTACCCAGCAGTGAGTTGCTGATTATTATGTGGATATTAAATACTATGTTTAGCTTCAAATATATGTACTTATCTATTTTCTCAAGAGAAGTAAGTACAATAACCTAAATATATCCTATTCATCTTTGGAAGAGATCCATTTCTAGTGAGACCGTGATAAATTAATGATGAATCATGTTTATAACTATTACTGTATATATTTGAAAGTTCTCACATCATTCACTTTGCAATAAAAATATACCTTAAGTCGTTAAAAATAAAGTTATTTTACAACGCCTCCCCTCCGCCCCATATAAGACTATTCACATAAACAATGCATACAGTACAAAGCTTGACGTTGTCAGTCTGTTTGTCACCAAATAAGGGAACAGAAACGCATTGTTCTTCAGCTAAACTAGCCCACTGTCCGACTTTGTTCGGAGATTATTCAAATTCCACAGAATGTATTAGATTTCTTTAATTGGCAATTTAAAATTGTATTGTTATGTTATCGATTGAATGATCAATATGATGACATACATAGATTGTACAGAACATTTCAATAGAATCGTGTAAACTCGGTTGTCTATAAAATTAGGGATGTGAATGTAATCTTTTGTTTGATTAAATGCTAAGTTACCATCCCTAATTTTATAGACAATCTGTTTTTAAAACGCTTTTTTAATGTATTAGGGTAGGGCAAATGAACATGTATTCTACCTGATGGTAAGTGGTTACTGCCGTTCGTGGACGTTAGTAATCATTCCCATGTATGATTTAATCGGACCTGAGGTTGGCCACATTTACGTTGCTACCTCTGATGACCATGATATTCGTCTGTTTCGTAAGTATAGCCAGCAACGACGCCTCTCCATACAGAAACGCAAGAATTGAGGCTTCAGGAAATATTATGTGGCGCCATCCTCCCCCTGGTACTTCCCCAGTCGAACTTCACGAATTTTACCACCTAGAAGTGTGTAAAAGTTAGTTCACCATATTTATTATGTAATAAATATCGTATGTCTTGATACGGAATTCTGTTTCAAAATCCGACTCGTACTTGTCCAATAATTCATTAAGCGTTCCTTTAAATGCTAACCTTTTTAATACGTTTGCCTTTCATAAATTGAAATAATGGCTAATCAATCATTCATCCTCAATTTATGTAATTTATGTATCGTGCAGCAATTTAACAAACACATTGTTTTAATAGTTTCAATAGTTTAAAAAGAAATAAATATAGGAGTAATGCAAAAAATGAAACATACATCCTCTATAAATGCGTTAGGCTGTTTTGTGACATGGCGTTTCGAATGCGCATATATACCGCGTGTTTACAGCGCGGTGGACTAAGACCTAAACATTTTTCTCATTGTGAGTGGAGATCCGAATCCAGCAGTAGGGAAAAATGGGTTGTGACGGTGATGATGAAATTAACTTATCTTCTTTATATTTCATCTTACCTGTAGCGATAAGGCAGACGGACCGCCTGAAGGTAAAAAGTACCACCTACGGACATTGCAACGCCAGTATGGCTCGCCATTGCATCGCCGTCCTTGGGCTCTTCTCGCATCTTTTTTGAAAAACTCTGTATTAAAGGGTTCTGTAAATACGTAGGGAGGAAGCTTATTCATTCGGGGTTATATTCCAGAAATTCTAAGAATTCCTCCCGCAAACTACGAGTATGTACGTTTGTTAACGGACATAAACACTAAACTGTAAGAAGATGACAATAGCGTCTACCTTTATTTCGTAGGTAGTGCAAAATCATCTAATATATAACCGACATAAAAAGTTAAGTGTGGTGACGGAACCCTAATAAATGGGTTTATCCTTTATAAGCATAAAAACACGTTAGCTAAAAATAACTTATCAAAACAAAAATACTACGTACTACTGCATAGTACGTAGCAGCATAGTAGTTTGTAGCAAAATATTACGAGCGTCAAGTTACGTAGGCGTTAGTGGAACTCTGCCTCTCGTCATTCCAATACCTAAAATAGTATAATATACTTTGTTGTGATTTATAGAAGCAATAATATTTATAAATAACAATGAATATCGTGACCCGTTTAACTCACAAATGGAACCAATATGCAACTGGATATACACGCCGCTGCCACCATTCCAATGACTCTGGTGGTATCATGCAATGTGCATGGTGACCTACTATCGATAGTGTTCAACCCTGTCACCGGCGAAATATAAAAATAAAATCGTCGAATATTTGATGGCCAACTAATTTAACTCAACACCGCCATTAACACGCATAAAGTTACATAGATATTTGCTGACGAATTTAGATATCTATGTATTTTGCGACTGTTTCTACATTCGTTTCGCATGTACCTAAGTTATGGTAAGTGTAAGAGGTAATAAAACTTAACAAAAATACTAAAAACTTAGTACTTTCACAAGCACGTATTAAAAGAAACGCCTAGTCAGCAAGCTGCCTAAGAGTAACAGGAAAATGAAAAGAAAAAACAGAAAGTACTGCGCTCGGACGGGCCGCACTAAAATAATTACAGCATTGAATCAATTAATCTTAATTGTAACTGTGTTAGCGAACCGGGTTGGAACATCACATCTGGGAAAAAATACTGTGTTAGGAGCTTAGCACACTGGAGAAATACGTTTCTTCTTTAGTTTTTTTGTTTAGCAACGGTCATCATACAGATCTACCACAGAGGATCCTGGATTCGATTCCGGGTCAGTTAGACATTAGAATTTCTTTTCTGTGTCTGGATATTTGTGCACACGTCTTGTGTGTGTATGTGTGTGTGTGTGTTTATGGGGCCCACGACCACTTTTTTATGTGGGAAATCCATCATAGATTCCTCTCCTTTGCGTGGGCAACGAACAGGGTTTGCCGGACTACTACCGGCTTTTTTTTAACTCTGTAAAATCCGGAACGGATGCCCTTCGCCATTGGGGCCGACGAAGGGGTATGTCGGGCTCCAACCGACTAAAAAGCAGACGATGTTTCTCCGCTTCACTGAGGGCGAAGCCGCGGGCGCACGTGCGCAAACAACCGCGACCGCCAGTGGCGTCCAGCCTGGCGCTAGACCTACCTCTGGGGCATCCCCCACAAGCTCCGATGGCGAAGTACTGAACATAAGTACGTCTTCCACCCAGGGACAACTCTTACCGGCTAAAACCCCAGTTCTTCGTCTTTTTTGTGGTACTCTTTGCCAGGACCACGCGTCACACATTCGCATTCTTCCACTGTCCTGACAGCGTTTGCTCTATTCGAGTTCTTCCCGATAGGCGGATAAAGCTGGAGCTACTCCATCCTGTCTTCTACAACCCCAGAGTTTGGCCATGAGTGTAAAAGGTGTTTTAAAACAAAAAATATATTTGAATGTGTATTTGGTTGCTACATTTAGCAGTGGTACCTGTAATTGTAGGTACCAGTTACTTGAAGTTCAAGTTGTTGTTCAGTTTCAATAAAAGAGTCAGCTTCAGTAAACGAGACGCTTCACAAATAAATTGTCGTCTATTTCGAGTTTGTATTATATTTTTTTCCCTTAAAAACCTTACATTTTTATGGATATAAAATAATGTTACTACACTAAAATTCAAGTCTCTTTTTAAAACTGAGTCTTAACAATTATTCAATGACATATAAATTACTCTTACCTTCAGACAAGACAAGACAAGAGTCTCAAGTTCAAATTCATTTATATTTGCAGCGACCAATAAATAGTGTTCAAATTTAGTGGCTCTTAGATAAAAAAAATATTACATTTATTTTTGCTTAGTAATTATTAACTTGTGTTTTGTGTGTGTGTGTGTGTGTTGTGTGTGTC
The DNA here is from genome assembly GCA_018250455.1 of Polygonus leo. Lineage (NCBI taxonomy): Eukaryota > Metazoa > Arthropoda > Insecta > Lepidoptera > Hesperiidae > Polygonus > Polygonus leo. The sequence continues at coordinate 13,522 of DWNR01001559.1, forward strand.
TTGTGTATAAACACAAATGTTTAGCTTTGATTACTGCTTGTCTAATATGTAATGTACATAAAATTGCTTTACCTGTACCTAAAATTTTAATTCATACTTCATATTTTATATACAATGTGGCGAAGGTCAGTCAATGGATAGAGTCCCCAAAGCGTGACAGGGGATTCTTCAAAGGTGAAAGGCGAAAAGAGGTCTCTTTCAAAACCGTTGATGACTTCTCTGATATAGCAAATGATCATAAGCGACCATGACTGTTTTCCATCAGGTGGCCCGTCTCCCTTACCGCTGGGTATAGGCGTAAAAAGAGAGTCCCTCCTACGGTCTACTGCTTTCCATCAGATAACCCGTCTATTTTATCGCTAGACATAGCCATAAATAAGAGTCCAACGTAGAAACCACCTACCTTGATTATATAGTGATTAATAGATCTTAAATGGTATGTAGCAATGATAGCCTAGTGGTTGAGAATCCGACCTTTCACACGGGGGGTCCGGGTTCGAATCCCATCACGCACATCTAAGTTTTCAAATTCTGTGCATATTTAATCTTAAATTATCATTCGCTTTTCGGTGAAGGAAAATGTCGTGAGGAAACCTGCATGCCCAAGAGATTATAAAAAATCTCAAGGGTGTGTGAAGGCTACCAATTCGCACTCTGCCAGCGCGGTGGACTTGCTAAATCCTTCTCATTGTGAGAGGAGACCCATGCCCAGCAGTGGGACAGTAATGGGTTGTGTTGAAATGGTTTGAAGTAATTAACTGTATAGACACAAATATCCGAAAATAACATTTCCTAAACAGATAGTAAACAATCAGTATTTACGAAAAATACCGAACGATTTCTCTAAGTAGCTATACTGTAATATCAATATATAGAGTTTTTCATCTATACTAAAGCTGAAGAGTTTGTTTGTTTGAACGCGCTAATCTCAGGAACTACTGGTTCGAATTGAAAAAATATTATTGTGTTGAATAGCCCATTTATTGAGGAAGGCTATAGGCTATATAACATCACGATACGCAAAAGGAGCGGCATATCAACAAAAAATGTTGCAAAAAGGGGGAATATTTGACCCACTCTCTCTCACCTATATGACGCAAAAGAAGTTGCGCGGGTCAGCTTGTATATTTATATAGAGATTAGTAAGAAGTTCCAATCTATTCTATTTTGCCAGGTGGTAGAACTCATGTAGTTCGACCTGAGAGGTACCACCGCCACCCTCATAATCCTCCGTGAAGCAATTTATTGTGTTTCGG
>DWNR01001560.1:0-14776 GCA_018250455.1 Polygonus leo
ATAGCAATAAGATCACCTTTTGTAGATGTGATTCTTTGTACCTACGGTTACTCTAAAATATTTTGGTGTACAATAAACTACCTATTTACACCTATATTTTTAATTCTTACTAACATTTTCACATTTTCATTTTTAATTTATAAGTAATTGTTTTGGAAAGTCGACGTACAATAGGTGGAATTGAGTTCCACAATTCTAACGACATGAATGGAAAAGGAGTGTGACGTATTGTAGGACGGGACGTGAATTGCTTACTTCATTTTTTTTTTTTATTATCGAGGTTACAAATGCTTATAACTGACTGCAATTTTCTTTTCACCCAAACGGCACGTAATCGACTTCAAATGTGAGGACTAAATTGTTCATTATGTTTAAATAAACCCCCCACCAACCACACCTATGCAATCGGAATACAATTAAGAATTAATTTGCTAAAAATTGTAAGGGTGATACATCCTTTGTACACCTACCTTTGTACCTAAACGTCTTCTATTCAAGTAAAATTCATATAGGAATATGCTTTAATGCAGATTTACCAAAAGAAGATTAAAGAGACTTTTTCTTTTTACTTAATACAAAACTAATTATATAAAGTTGTCTCTCTCTTTTTGATTTGCAGATGGTAGGCACGTGGTACGAAGTGGAACGATCCTTCTACCTGATGGAGATAGCGTCTAGCTGTACAGAGCTGGAGGTGGCACTGAACGAGCGCGACTTTCTGCTCATCACTGTCAAAACTATCAATAGATGGCGAGTATGGTCTTCTATATTTTACCCATAGACCTTATAATAATTACTTTTTTCTTTTTAAATATTTAATTTAACCACAACTCAAACGACCAACAATCTCTCAGTAAGCTATTCTTTACTTTACAATTACTACCAAACACTACTTAGCTACTTAGCTTTACTAATTAGCAACCAAGTACATACGAGTATGTACCGACCCATCCTATACTTGTTTACCTACTTTCCAACACTTTATTTTCTTTATTTGATAAATGTCTATATAATCTATCTATACTCCAAAAATAGTAGCATATTAATGACCTAAGTAATACTCTGCGATTCCAGGACAGGCAGTCCATCCACGACGTACGGGCTCGGCATCCCGAGCTACAACGGCTCGTCAGCGTTCCGCTACAAGCAGAACAACCGTATGCCGTACATCATCGGGCGCCTGCTGCCCGGCGCCGGCCAGTACAACATTCTGCTCACAGACTACAACCAGTACGCTATCATCTGGTCTTGCACCAATCTGAGCATCGCACATTCTGGTTAGTAATGCAGTCTTTTCGAAAGGTCTTACCCATTAATGCGAACACCGCCCTATATACGCTGCTATAAGAACAAATAATCAAAATAGGAATACTTGTAAATAAAGTGGTTCACATATAAAAAAACCCGTATTTTCGGCCTTTTTTGAAATTGTAATTAGTGGCGTGACAGATGGCGTTAGTTGTATCTTTAATCGTGCCAACGCAGAATTAGTTTTACAACGTAGAATTGTCAATTAATGTCGCTATTAGTATTCTGATGCTTCTAATAGGTTGTTCGGAAAGTAATTTCGTTTTTTCCCGACAGAGGATTTGATTGTATTTTTTCACAGCTAACTTCAAATTGTCATTATATGTTTTGACAGCTGATATAGCAAGGCTTGTATGTGAATAAGTTCAATTGATTTTACGCAGTAGTTTTTGGTCGGTGCCCTTTTAAGGTAGGTGGTAGGTGGACTGTATGCCCGTTTGGCGATAAAAAAAAAACTAAACTGAGCGGTCACATGTGAGACACCCGATTGGAATGAAGTTCCTTTCGTTTTGAAATAAGTATTGTAGGAGAAAAAAACTAAACTGAGCGGTCACATGTGAGTCACCCGATTGACATCTATACATATAATAAATCTGAAGAGGGTCGAAAATCTGTACATGGAAGATATTCGAAAAAAAGTTGGCTGGGGATACTTAGAAACGATAACAGAACACGTTCCAACAGTTTTTAGAATTTTTGTCTGTTTGTCTATTTATTTGACCGCGCAAAACTTGAAAACGGCTTAAGGGATTTTGATGCAAACGTGACTAAACTGTCGAGAAGACCCCCGGCCAGGTTTTAGGCCATAAAAATTCAACCCCTAAGTGGTGGGGTAGCGAGCGGAGCCGCGGGCACAGCTAGTAATTAAATAAATTTACAATAGGAGTTAATTTATTTAATTACTAAATTTTAATTAATTTAGGAGTTAAATGATAATCTACAATCCATTGTTAATTTTTAAAAATATTAAAAATAAGTAAAACTACATACACACGAACACGACAAAATAATGTACGCATACACAGCAGACGCGCGTACTAAGTACTTATATAGTTATCTGTGGACACGCACGTTGCGTGGCTTGTCACTATCGAGACAGAGAGAGAACGAATAAGTCGAATCCTATACTCGGCTTGCCCCCTCCGAGAGCTACGCACTATAGCAAAAGTGTCGTGAGGATTTTTCGTGACGCTCGCCTAGCCCCCTTAGCCAGCGTACCGCGTATAAGGAACTTCGTTCCAATAAAAAGTCAACAATGGCATCCAACTATTCCAGATCGCATGTGGGTGCTGGGCCGCGCGCGCGAGCTGGAGGCGGCGGTGCGCGCGCACATCTACGCGGCGCTGCAGCGGCTGCGCCTCGACCCCGACCGCCTCGTGCTCGCCAAGCACGTCAACTGCACGCGCCCGCTCGACACCGACGATATGTAACACGTAACCGCTCGAAAATCCGCCGATATATAATACGTAACACGTAAAGGCTCATAGTCCGCAGTTATGTTGGCAGGGTATAGAGCAGGTTTTGTAACTGGAGATAGTGTGGTACAGGGCCGCCATAATGCGTATTAAATTAATGATACATACGGTGCCAACTCAAGGTTAAGAGATTGTAATATATGGAAGTTTAACGGGCAATGATATTATATACAATAGATTTGACATCTCAGTTATTTTACAGTTGAATTGTGAGCTGAACTTGTGGCGCGAACGAACTTTATCATTATTGCACTCCTAATGAAAATAATTATATATGCTTTATATTTTCAACACTTCTAACAAACGTCAATGGCATCACATTGGCCGATAATGTAAGTATATTTTTAAAGCGATATATCTATTGTATATAACATCATTGTTACTCGTGCAAAATTTAAGAAATTAACATTTCTTCCAAATTATTCTAGATACAATGTAGGTATGTAATAAAACACAAGTTCTCATCACACTTTCTATTTTCTGGAAAAATATTATTTATTTACAACAAAATAGACTTAAATTTATAAGAATCGAAACGATCGTTTCATCCAATTACAACGCAGCCATACGACAAGATAATATAAGGCAACGTTCACATCCACCGGCGTATACAATCCATCATTAATAAGATATTAAATACAATACAAATACATAGATGATACTTCATAAAAAGTAGTTTTATTTCAATTTTTTTCAAATGTGAACATTTTATGTGCATTAAAAACATGATATTTATTTTTTATAGTCATAATGAATTGACGCCTAGAGCTTTTAGTCTATGTGGCAGATAGCAAATTATATATTATAATATAGTAGACGCACAACATGAGACCACAACACAGGTGCGTTAGTAATAGGCACGGTTATAAATAACCAAATAGATGTTGATGTTTCCGAATTAATTTTAATTTATAGTCTGCGAATTATGTAGGACATAAATTTCTGACCACTCGTATAGTCGTCGTAATTACATCAATCATCATTTTAAGATTGAAGTAGAAAATTTGAATTGATTGAAGACTGAAATGACAGTGGATTAAAAAATATATATATTTCAGATATATTTTTGGACAAAAAAATGATAATTGCGAAATAGTTCGCCTAAGACTAGCCTATGAGTTAAAACGAACATTTTTAGATTGTTATGGTTCTACAAACAATACTTTTCATACAACAAATGGGTTTATACACAAAAAAGCACAGTTTCACACAATTCTTAAAAAAGTTTTTCGAGAAGAAAATATACAATTCTCAACTCTTCAAAGACGTATACATAATTATTATGTAAACATATTGTATTGGACCATAACGAGACCTCGACGGATGTTAACGTGTGGGACCTTTTAATATAAAAATGAACGCGCCTTGTGATGATTGCGTATTAAATAATTATTGTGCTTTGAGTACATTATACTAGAATGTATAATCGAATATCAACATATTGAACACCTTAACACTACCTTATTTGGTTTCTATTTATTAAGTGATTATACAATGTGTCAAATTTTACACTTGATCAAACGAAATGTGCGGATAGTAGATAAAAAAATGTCGATAAAAAAAGTTTTTTTTTACGTTAACGATTTCGAAAATCCACGCAATTTAATTTTGTTTTTACTTAGTCGAAAAAAATTATCTCAAATTTTATTTTTAACAAATTTTCTGCTCAAAATCGTAGGGTTTCTAATTTTTGATTGCTAGCTAGTTTTTCTAGCTTTCAAATAAGACTACTTGGAAAAAATATACCGTTTGCTTAAAGAGAAAAAAATAAAAAACGAAAGACGGAAATTTTCGAAATAGTTTGCATAAAAAAAATTGTCGATAATTTTTTATCTAGTATCCGCACATTTCGTTTGAACAAGTGTAAAATTAACACATTGTATAGAGCAAGAACGGCCTCCCTAATCTTTTTTGAGTTATTTTTAGGTTAGTCTGTTAGTCTGTCTTTCTGTCTGTCTGTATCTCATAAACCGTGATAGCTCGACTGTTGCCGCTACAAGAACAAACACTAAAAACAGAATAAAATAAATATTTAAATGGGGCTCCCACACAACGAACGTGTTTTCTTGCCGTTTCTTGTTGATAACGCGTATAATATACGGAGCCCTTCGTGCGCAAGTCCGACTTGCACTTGGTTGGTTTTTTTTAAATGCAGATATGGGCTAACCTTAATTACTCGAAGTACAAAGGCATTAAATTAATTAATAGTAATAAAATGTATATTCTGCAAATGAATTACGTTGAATTTGGGATTACTATATAGTTTTAGTATGGCAATTTTGTATAGGCCGTTCTTGCCTCCCCCGTATTGATATTTTGATAGTATTTTACGGTTTGGTTTACATTTGGCTTAATGTGTTTCCAAGTCTTTAAAAAGTTGTATTAGTATTGACTCTGTGAAGTTAGTTACAAAAGGGTTTTTAAATAGTCGATCTACATTGAAATATATAGTTCACTACCATTAACATAAACACATTAGAGCACCTTTAAGTAGTAATCACTTCAATGTAGATATTAAGGTCGAAATTAGTACTTAAATGTAAGTTACGAATGAAATATTTCATTTGGATGCATTATAAAAAATTTAAAATATCAGAGAAAATACCAAAATAGCTGCTTTCAATTGAATTGTTCTAAATGATGAACATTTGGACTTAAATGGCTTGAGCAAAGTTTCAATAACAAATAAAAAAAAGTTACAAACTGCTATTTACGTAATAGTTAAAATAGTTCGTTTACGAAAGGATTACTTTTAAATATTACATGACATTTAAAATTGATTTCAAATTCTTTTGACAGGGAATATAAGGTAATTTCGTTTTATTTTTCAATTTTAGATCTTATTTACAAATGTGAGACCATTCAGGAATTACAAGTGAAAGGGATGATGCTTAAGGAGCCTTCTACACATTTTCTATGTTCTAAATACCAACCCTACCCAAAGATTATTCCGATGAAATTGATACTTTATGTGCAAGTCTAAACATGAATAGTTTATGTCCTAATCAGTAACAAGACGATACTTTATTAGTATAGAGATTTGAATTTTATTACCATTCTTTCAAATTATGGCAACATTAATTACATTCCCAATAAGCCCAAATACATGTCATAACAAAGGTTCGCAATGATTACTGTTTTGATTACTGAAACTTCCATAAACTTTTACTTAATACTTTTTAAATATTGATCACACTACTAGATAATTAAGAATGGTAATAAATCTTCGTACACGCTATAACGCTAAACACGACGAACATGAAATATTGAATACCGCACCATATATAATATTTTTATACAAATCGAATATTCTAGAGATATAAAAAGTATCCAGAGTATATAGAAACACTTAGAGACGACCGCTTATAAATATTAATATTTAGGCCGTAAGTAATAGCTACACCGTCTACTGAACGACATTTAAATTTAAACAAAAACAACAACAATAAACAAAATTGTGCAAAACAAAAACAAGATGCAAAATTTATATATTAGTATAAATTAATTAATTATAGAATATAAAAATAGACAAAATTAAGTACGTCAACAACTCGAGTGTTGCCAGCGTAATACTGTGTATCTATGATCAATAAAAACTAGATTTTCTTATGAAACATCATCAGATTAACTAGATTAACAACTTAGAAGTATAAATACGAAATTATTTTAGAAATTAGTTCAAATATTGGCAATGCATGATGCCAATGATGAGAAATAGACGTTAATGATATTTTTTCTACTATAAAATATATTGTCTAGTTGTCTGTTATAATTCATGCCTCTAGGCAAAAACGGATAGGGCAGGTTTTTGTGTTAAGATATGCATATATGCACTATAAATATTGTCACATATATGTCACAATTTTGTGAACTTGTTTGATCGTGCATTTACCAATTAAAGTGGATCCGAGACATTCTCTCTTAAAAAGAAAACAATATCTTAAAATTATTCGAATTCATACTTATTGCACAGATTTAAATTATAGAATAACCACAAGCCGAAGTTGTTAAAAAGTTGTTTTGAAAGATGTCATGTGAGATCAGTTCAGTAAAACAATTATTGCAGTTATTATTTAAATCGCCATCTTAGCAAATAATGCAGAATTTTCAATAATTTATTTTATATTTACGTTATTTTATTCCTATTTTGTTAAGTGACTGTATTGAACTATTGTGTAAAAACTCCGCGCATCGCACAAAGATAGCGAGTGTCTATAAGTCAAGTCTATGCTTAATAAATAAAACTTTAAATTTCATTTAAAAATACTCTCATATCTAGCGTACTAATAATTTCGTTCAGTTTCAAACGTAATGGCATATTAAATAGAATAAAATGTATTTTTTTACATTATTTAGAATTAAAATGATAAAAACTGAGCCTAACAAGAAATCAATGCACAGTGTAAAATCGAATCTGTCCAAAAAAATAACGGGGAAACATTTGTGACAAATATTTTGTACAATTTTAAGCAGACATGGCCGCCAACAACAATGTTACCAATAAACATGAATATATTTGCTTCATGTGTAAATATAGCTTTCAACACCAAAGCCTTGATACGAGTCGAGAGTACAATGTGGATTTGAATAACATAACCGGATTTGTGTTTTATTTTAAGTAAAATAACTTGTTTTCTATACCTAAAGTATTTCGTTTAATTTAGGTAAATTTAATTTCATATGCATTTTAAGGAATTTAATTAACGTACAACGAAACAGGTCCGAAATCCATTTTTTATAGATCAATATCATCATCAGAGTCCATGTTTTCTTATAATACAATACATTCCACTTTGAACAGATACAACAAATATTTTATCTTAAATAATTACACCGTTAAATAGACTTACTTGATTTCTCCCTAGATATTCAAGTCTTCGATTATTGCTGTTATTTATTCGTGAAAGCATTTATATCGACGTTATATTTACGAACCGCATGAGCCGTAAAACTCGCCATAAATGCCACATAACATTAAATAAATGGCACACATAAAATGCGCCAGAAACATTTTTACAGCCGGCAACTTTAAACTACACTCCAAAGAAAGTCAATCATCACACACATTGACAAAACTGAACACAGATGCTGCTTATAGGCGAGGTATGCTAATAAGACTAAGTTTAGATGATTGTCAAACCACTAACACAACGCTAGTTTATACATATCAGCTCATTTTTGCGTAATTCGTTGCAGAATCACGATCATCTAAACAAAGTCTTAAGTATAAGTTAATGATTTTCTATGCTGGCAACACAGTTCACTTCGTTCAGTCTGAGGCACTCAGCGTCCCGGTTTCTGTAGTCGTAACCATCCTTGAGGCTGTCTTGTGGACTCTCGCAGTTATTCTGCGAATGATTCTCGGAGTGCGGGCTCTCTTGGAGCCGGGAGTTATGGATCGCGTACTGGTGCATCCACAGTTGCTTCTCTTCTACTTCCTTGCTCACAACCACAAATAATTCCTTCTCTTTGCTGTCTAACTGCTCTTTTAAATATGTTATGAGGTCACTGCTCTGAAAGTGTATCAAATACAAGCGCGTTAAAATTTTAATAGATTTTTTACCATTACAAGCATTTGCCCATTAATCATATGGGCCCGATATTATTTATAAAGAATATCGATAAAATTTTAGCAAGTTACACATTTCAAAAGAATTTTCTTAAAATGATCCCGTTAAGTACTTAGAAACGTTATATGTAGGTGATAGACTCATGTAGTTAGGTTTGGAGAGGCGTGGTTGCCTTCTATACTCAGGGATACGAGGCGAAAATCTTGGTCCTCAAGGGTACCAATGCCTCTGTGGTCAACCTTAAGTATGATTTAATCCTGCTTAGGGGTGACTACTAATGTCCATGGGCGGTAGTGACTACTTACCATCAGGTGAACTGCATGCTCGTTTACTACCTATACAATAACAAACAAGTTCAAAAAATATGTTAATTGTGCTTTTGGCAAAGATTTTCTTCAAATAGGGATTCCATACACTTAAAAAATACTCTGCATATACTTACTCTGCCGATGAGCTGCGGTGCTTCTAGCTTGGAGTCTAAGTTGTAGAAGTTGCCCTGGATCTGGCGGATGGTGATCCAGTGGCGGCGGCGCAACGGCAGCATCACGAAACCCAACTTGTAGTCTGACGGCACGTTCAGGATGAACCCGCAGATATTCGACAGGTCCAAGCAGCCAGGGTCTCTGTATATTACGTGGTTTTATCATTCAAAAAATTATATGGAATTATAATTCTGGAGCTAACCTACAAAAAGTATTATTACAAGTTAATTTTACACTAGCAGCAACAAACTTAATTATCGGCCATCTTTTATTTTGATATGTTCCTCATTCATATTTTTACAAAAATAATATTGAAATTATAAAAAAGTTTGTGAAGTAAGTTATGTAGATGTTAGGTAGACAATGACTACCATTTCCAATAGACATTTAGTTCACAAATTTCTTAGTCAGTGCCACAATTAAAATTTTGTAATATAATAAATTCAACATTCATAATACATATTCAGTAATACTTAGCTAAAACTGTATGTGGTCATGCATGATGCATAATTAAAATGTATGACAAACATAATTACACAAGAAAAAACCAGTACACACAACACCTAAATATAAATAATATATAAATTAGTTACAGAACCAAACTAACTTCCTCTTATCGAACCAGACAGCTTCACAACCCTTCTTCTGCAGAGCGGCCATGATGACGTTGATGTCATAGTTGCCCATCCCCAGCATGGAGCGGTGGGGGTTGATCCACACATTGGGAGACAATCGGCTGCATATTGTGTCCAGCTCAGATTTTGAGTATGTGTTACGTGTCTGAAAATCAAAGATAAACATAAATATTACATGAGGAAGTAAAGCAGTTTTTGTTTAGAAGTAATTATTAAAGTGATTATGTATAATTGTATGTGTGTGTGTGTGTGTGTTGTTATATATAAGTGTATATGTATAATTGAAGTAATATAGAAGATTTGTCCACAATCTGGTGGAATATTTCATGTAGTTTGACCAGGGAGGTACTGTAACACTGGTGGTTGAGTCAGAGACATAACATCTCCATGTTGGATAGGGCCGTATCTAAAATTTGCCCCAGGCCTGACACGGTCTAGTTACGCCACTAGATTGAGCCTTAAGCCTCCTCATTTTTATACTGTCTTGAACTCTTTTTACACAATTTTCTATTTGGAAATAGATGATAAATTAATATGCGATGTTGAACTGTAATACATATTCCATTAATGATTTGATACATATGACTTAATGGAATGATGAATAAGAATCTATCTATACAAATAAATAAAATTGGAGTGCCTGTTTGTAATATAAAAAAACTGCTTTTTACTAAATGCCTATGTGTGTATACATGTTACACATACCAAAACAATATTTTTCACAATTTTTGTCTGTCTGTCTATTTTTTCTGGCTAATCTCTGGAATGGCTAGACCGATTTTGACGGGACTTTCACTGGCAAATAGCTGATTAAAATAGGAAACTTAGGCTACTTTCATTTCAGAATTATATAATATAATATGAATGTAGACTGAATTCCACATAGGCAGAGCTGCGGGCAGAGCTAGTCTTTCATATATTTACATTACATATGAATCATATACAAGAGAATTCCACTAGTCATTAGCGCACTAATGGTGAACTAATTTTCCCTGTAACAAACAAGTTAATAGTGATAAAATTCTTATTAAGTGATTTATTTGTAATGGAAACAGCACAAAAACACTAATATGACTTTATCATCAACTTTAACAGATTGTACATATATTGTAAGTCTATATTAGAATGCCATACAAACTTCTGACACACTTAAAATAATTATGTCATCATTCTTAAAAACTTCTAAGAATTATAACAGGTACTTTAGGTAATTTTTAAAAGATATTCTCATGACCAAGAGCCAAATAAAGGAATATGACTTAGATTAAAATGAGCTCCTTGAGAATGAGAAAATGTTATGCTCCAAAAAATGATTAGAACATTGATTTAGAAGAAGCTAATAGAGCAAAATATAAATGGTATGCATCCACAGGTGGTTAAAAACGTAACTGACGATAACTCAAATAACTACTATGATGTCTAGTATACAATTTTCATAATATCTTCAGCGGCTCCGACGCACCGCGAATGAATATCGCAAACCATTTGTTTACTAACCTTGCCACGGCAATTACCGCTCAGGGTCGCGTATACGTGTAACGGTCAGTACCACGCAACCACCACTTACCTGGAACAAATTGTTGAGTGCGTGCAGCGCGCACAGCTCCTTAACTTGTTTCTCATGATAAATCGGTGGCTTGGAATTCATCGCGCTCATACCGACACATTCAACATATTGTTCTGCCAAACAAACACACTTACTACACGGTTTTATGAGCACACTTTATTGAGATACACTGTTATTCTAACATTATTTGATAAATAAAATAAATAACACGGTTTTAATATCTACTTGACAATTTTTAATGACAGACCTAAGACAAGATGATGCTGATTTGGGATACCTATTTATTTGACTGACAAGTGTGATTGAGGAGATTTGACATTTGACATAGGAAGGAGTTGAATCGACGACCTGGCATTAGAGATGGGCAAAAACGCTTTATATTACGAATGCGTTGTAAGTTTTGTAACGAAGTATGGTATTGGAACGATAAATTTAAGTTAATTTCAAATTCTGTGTACCTATATAAAGTATACAGGAATAATAAATTAAATAAATGTAATTTCACAAATAAATGTACATTCACAAATAAAACGTATAACTACATTTATTTATTTAGCATACTTATATGCTTGTTATACAGCATTGTTACACGCTATTAGTCATAAATGACATCTCTACTCATTGACACGACGTCTGATTTTACGATACGCTACAAATCTTGCTAACATATGTTTATGATTATTCAATTTCTATATAGACTGATTAATTATATTATATTATATTTAAATTATTATTACCTTTTATTTTAATAAATGTGTTTTAACATGACGGAGAATGTGTTTTAACGGACGTTATTTATCTGTGTCTTGTGAAGTTTGGAACTATTTTGGAACTTTGGAAATTAATTGACATGTCATCAACATGACATAAGAATGACATATGAAATGTCAGAAATGTAATGAACATCAAACTTTTTGCCGCTAAAATTTTAACTTCATGGTCGTGTAAAACTTGCTTTAATGCTTTCATGCTTGTAGTTTTGCCTTAAAGACAACAATTCCCAAAACTTTACATAATACAAAAATGCAACAGACTAAAAAGTCTTCAAATGAAAATGGCGGTGCATATTTATCAGTTTTGGATACTTCTTCTCTCCAACACTATAAGGACTCTCTTCACAAGTTTGTTTAATATTCACTATTTTTAATGAGTATTATAAATCTTAGAAAATATTAGAAATTAGTGCATATGTGTATATTGAAAATTGTAGAATTATGTATTTATTTATTATTATACTACTTAATTTATTTATTAAGTGCATATTTCGCAGCTCGTCTAATCTGTCTTCAACGACCTTGCTCAATCAAACTTGGCAAAAAAATTCAGAACTGTTGACTGATAATACTATTACCCAAATAATAGGAGCAGCAAATGAATTGCTTCATAACTCTGACATAAATAATGCTAAAACATGGAATTCTTCTCTCAGGTATTATTTAATTTAACTATTTGTTTTTCGTCCTTCTGCTGAGAAGGATTTAGGCCATAGGACGATTGGTCAGTGCAGGTGACTGTCCAAGTGGGGATTGGTTAACAATACACACCTTTGATTCTATTTTCAATTAGTTAAGTCTCAGCTATTGGTGTTTCTCGTTTTCCTTTACTGAAAGGCAAGCAATATTTAATACACACATAACAGTTATACTCATGCCTAACTTGAAACTTAGTGAACATTGAAGAGATACCATCATTTTTAAACATTTAGCTAAGTTTTATTTATTTCATTTATTAAATTCCACATAAATAATCTGTTATATCTTACAGCAAATTCACAGATCCAGTAACATTGTTTAAAAAGTCATTACCACCTTGCCAGACTTGCAAACTCTCCAATAAGTATGTTGGTCTGAAGGCATTTCTTAAAAATGAGTGTAAATGTGATCTTGGACTCAAGTCTAACACTAATAGAAGCTTAAACAACAGTCCTGTCTTTGTGAAAACTCTACAAGCCGAAGAGTCTAATCAGGATTCATCGGGTGAAGACCATAAACTTTTCAAGCCTAAGTTTGGTAAAAAGATTATACACAAAAGCAGTATATTCAATAAAGAGGCAACACCAAGTAGTAGAGATATACATAGTACACCAAATGTATCCAAAGATATTGATTTTGAAAAAGAAGAGGAAGAAAATAAGGCTCATAAGAGCAATGTGGCTAAACTAACATTCAAAACTGCTAAGGAACAGCTGTTAGCATCAAATCCTGCTGCCAAGAGAACTCTAGGAGCGTCAAGAAAGGCCCAGGGCAAGTTTGTGTCACCTATGCTTGGAGCCCAGTAAGTTAACAATGAAATTTCAAAACCTGAAATATGACACAGCTTACCTTATTTCATTTGATACTCAATTTTTTGTGCCCGGGTCCCTTAATTTAATTGATTCAGTTTTACGTATATAAGCTTGAATTATAATACTTAAGTTCTTCTTTTTGACTTTACTCTTTCTTATATCATTGTAGGGAGAAGCAAGAGTCAAATGAAGCAGCAGTTACAGATGAGAGACTTAAGCATATTGATCCCAAGATGATTGAACTTATTGAGAGCGAAATTATTGATAAAGGAACTCCAATAGGTAAATTAATTTAAACTTTTGCTCATATAATAAAGAAGTCTACCTGACTACAGTATGAATTTTTACTTAGCTGTCCATCCTTTGATTCATATTTTTTATGCTGACTTAACAAGAGCGACAACAGGCTATACTTCCACATGAGGCTAACATCTTAGTCCTTAAGGGTAGCAATGCATATGTAGTCAACCTCAAGCATGATTCAGTCATACTCGGGGATGATCACTAATGTCCATGGGCGGCAGTGACCACTTACCATCAGGTGGACTGCACGGTCGTTTGTTACCTTTAGATAATAAAAAAAAAATCTAGCCGGAAAAGTCACGCAGGCAAAGCCACAGGCGGAAGCTTAAATAAAATAATTATCATTCAGGGTGGGAAGACATAGCTGGTCTGCAACTGGCCAAGTCAGTGATCCAAGAGGCAGTGGTGTGGCCACTTCTCCGTCCGGATATATTTACGGGCTTGCGTCGCCCACCTAAAGGTATCCTGCTGTTTGGGCCTCCTGGAACTGGGAAGACTTTGATTGGTAATGTTTTTTTTTCTAATCGTAGGCATTAAGCGGAACTTTTCCCGTTTTTTGTTTGTAACTATTTAATATGTGACAGAGCAGCAATATATGCTGGCACAAGAGTTAGTTAGTATGCACATACACATACTATGTGAGAGAAAAGTTAGATCAATTAAGTCAGTTAAATGACCAACTTTTTTGATCAGTTAATCTTTTCTCCTTCAATCCATAGCTCTCCATAAAATAATTCATCTCTTTCGAATGCAACTGACTATACTTAAATAAGTCGAATATCATAATCTCCAGTAATATTAGCAACACATCTATGTCTTATCTCCAGTTGGACATCAATCCTTATTATAGTATTAGTCCTTTCCAGCTTCTTCACTATAAAAAAAACTTCTTTGTGGTTTAAAAACAGGCAAGTGCGTGGCGGCGCAGTGTCGCGCGACGTTCTTCAGCATCTCGGCGTCGTCGCTCACGTCCAAGTGGATCGGCGACGGCGAGAAGATGGTGCGCGCGCTGTTCGCCGTGGCGCGCTGCCACCAGCCCGCGGTGAGCCACACGGCTTTTTACTATTAAATAAAATTCACTAGGTACAATTCAATATTACAATGGCTAAGCTTGATAATTATTGGGTTTGCCAGGTGGTAGAACTCATGTAT
>DWNR01001561.1:0-14775 GCA_018250455.1 Polygonus leo
ATTACAATTGGTTCAGTAGTTTTGGCGTGAAACTGTAACAAACAAGTTTACATTCACTTTTATAATATTAGTATAGATCATAAGGTTAATTTAAATATGGCTTTAATTTTACAACTTTTGTATTAGTATTGTTTGTTCAGGCGGAATTCTGGAAGTATTTTAAATTAATCTATGATACAAATTCCAAGTATCTATCTAGAATTAAAATTTTCATCGTAGCTCCAATTCCAGTGTCTATGCCAGAAAATGTAGAAAATAATATAAAAAAACATTAAATTTAAAAATGGACATAAATGTTTAAACTTATAACGTTTATCTATAGAGTAAATGACTTAATGCGAAGCTAACCGCAACACCCGACCTTGTTGTGTTCAGTTTGTACAACGCGCTGACGGAATGAAAGGCAAACAGTGGCAGCTCCTTGAGCAAGTGGATTCATTGTTACGGGTTTGACATTGACGTACTCTGTTTACATCAGTTATACACACGTTTAATATGAGTAAACTAAAAAGGGAAATTTCTAGCAATAATAGTATTGTTTTATAATTTTGATGACACCGAAAAATCAAAACAAATTGTGACTATCTAGTGTCACTTTCTGAGGACTCTTTCAGAAATTTCTATTTCACATGGAGATAAAATTTAGCATTACAGTCAAAAATGCAGAGTTATAATTTTCACCACAATATTTTTATCTCATCAGCATTTATTTTTTCACTAAACTAGCAGTTTAGCATGTTTAGTCTAGCACGTCATTAATCATAAACTTTAGTAAGTAAATGGCGTGTTGAGATGTTAGCCGCAACACCCGACGTTCTTGTGTTCAGTTTGTACAACGCCGCTGACGGAATGAAACGTAAACAGTGGCCGCTCCTTGAGCAAGTGGATTCATTGTTACGGGTTTGACATCGAGGTACTCTGTGTAATATATAATATATACATATATCTGATACGTACCCAAACGGTTTGTATTTTTTTTATAAAATAACACAAAGAAAAATTGACTTTATTGGATAACATGAATGAATTAAGCAGCGAAAAATAATTTTGATGTCGTTAAGTAAGAGCTTAGTTGAGACCTGAAAGTTGTTGTAGCGTTTTATTTATAATCACAGAAAAATACGTCATTTTTACACTTTTGACCGGCAGTACTTCTGCATCATCGCAACTTGTTCTGTTGCAATAAGTATTCAGTCCACGTCTTAATTCGTAAACTTAAGGATAGGTACTCGATATTTGCAGTTGAACAAAGCAGACCGAAATATTCAGTCACTTTTGAACAAACGTTTATGTAAGTTATAAACTCGTAACCGTAATGCAAAGGACGTGATGCTACTCTAGCCGCAGCACCTGACCTTGTTGCGTTCAGTTTGTACAAAGCGCTGACGGAATGAAAGGCAAACAGTGGCAGCTCCTTGAGCAAGTGGATTCATTGTTACGGGCTTGACATTGTGGTACTCTGTCTACACCAGTTTTATAAAAGTTTAATACTTGCTTAGCTTTCTTACGCGGGTTTGCTTCTTTAAATGAACGTAGCTACGCAGTGGCAGCCGCACGATCTGACCTTGTTGCGTTCAGTTTGTACAACGCGCTGACGGAATGAAAGGCAAACAGTAGCAGCTCCTTGAGCAAGTGGATTCATTGTTACGGGTTTGACATTGAGGTACTCGGTCTACATCATACACATACATAGCTAACGTTTCAAAAGCATTATATTTTGGTTTTACTTTATTATATAGACCCAGTTGTAGCAGAATGTACTACATACACTATAAAAAATTTAATGAAAATCTTGCGTCGCTAAAAAGGGACGGATTGCCGGACGTATGCACGAGACAAATATTAGTCCTCAGGGGTAGCAACGATGAATGAATGAATGAATGAATATATTATTTAATATCTAATTACTGATGTAACATTGTATGACGTTCATTAAGTGTATCTATATACCTTATAATGAATAAAAACTTTTGAATTTGAATTTGAACGCATCTCTGTCAATTTTTGAATACGATTTGTTCGTACTTGAGGTTGATAGACAATGGACTAGGAGCTGTTTTGCTAATTTTTATGATAAAAGCTGACGGTTAAAAACGCAATGATACCACCCCCCTCGAGCTGATTTTATTCAAAATTATTGAATTGTAACCAGATTCAAACGCGTCATTTATATCCTACATATATATTTATGCATAAAATACAGTCGAGATCTATAGTTCTGAGACTATTGGTTATGGATCTGGGTCGTCTGGTGTATCAATAGAAATCTATTGGTAGATTCACTGGCCTACATTCACCCGATTCTCTTAAAATACTTTGCTATTGAGATTTATGATGTCTTATATTAGATTTGTAGAAAGTTATAAGAAATGTGATTTAATATCAGATCCTTTGTAAGTACGTTTTAAATGTGTGGTATTTTTATTTTGTTTCGTTAATCAAAGAGTTCGACTGATTTTATTATTGTATGTTTGTCAAGCTTGTAGAAAATAGAACATGAATTGGACAGCAAAGAAAAATTGAAGATTATTGTTTTATTATTATAATAAACAGATTTTTCCTAGTAAGATCGTCACATATAATTAAAAAAGACACCAAATATATTTCTGAATTTCTTTTAAACTTCAGTTCACATCCCTCTGAACGTGTGGTCGTAAATTAATGCTATTTTTCGTGTTCCTAATACTGTGTTTATTCAACTATTCGCAGGTTCTAAATATATTTAAGCTAGGAATTAGAATTATAATGTATACCTGTACCACTTAGGTACTTTCATTAACTCGGCACCGCCACGAATAGATAGCGACCATACGTTCCGTTTCAAATGAGACATCTATTTTAAGATACGTTGTTTTAATATACTGAATATTACGAAAGCAATATTTACTTATTTACTTGTATTGAATGTTGTGAGCGACGTTAGAAACAGATACTGTAATAAAATTATTTTAATATATTAGGCTTATTACAAATAAAAGTATTTACATAAATGTTTATATAGATACTTTGTACTAAACGTAAACAATGGAAAAGCTCTACTAGCACCGCTACCCTTTGTCCCTGAAAATTAATTCTTATTATTTATAATCTTTATTATAAGCGTTATTGTATGCCAATCTGAAATGCGAATCAAGTATGCGTGTTGAGGATAGCGAAGCAAGAATACTTGCAATTTTAATAGTACTTAGAATCGATAACAAAAGTAATTTATCAACAGATTGCAGGGTCGTTTATTACTAATATGTAAAAATAAGTACCAGTCAAGTAATTTTAAGAAGTAATAGTTAAAAGTATTCAAGTCCCGTTTTAGGCGTACAACTCTATGGACACACTAAGTATAGGCCATGTTATTTCCAAGAGCCAAGAAGCTACATACAGACCATGTTTTGTTTGCTTTTCATTACGTCGAAGGTAAACTAAGTTCTGCAGATACCCCTTTGGGCAGGTTACGTTGTTTTCTCGTTACATAAAGGTTAATGGAAAACCTTCAAGGATTTCGGGATTTTCAGTCCGTTGGGGCGAAAATAATGTCTAAATATTTTTGTTGTTTTTGATAATACTTTCCTATATGGTATTATAAAACGGTCAAATAGAGGGCCTAGCGTACGACCTGGTAGAACTCATGTAATTCAACCGGGGAGGTACCACCGCCACCCTCATAATCCTCCTCCTTTATTGTATTTCGGTTTGAAGAGACTGTAAAAATATGAAGTTTCTATCTATTACGGTTTAGAAGATATATTGTCGTGTGACAGACGGACAGAGAAGTCTTAGTTATAGGGTTCCATTGGGTACCAAAGTTCGGTTCGGTACGTTGGGTGGTACCCAATCGGTAGTAATACCCATACAACTGATACAAATACCAAAATGGTACCCAATGGTTCGTGGGTTTGGGTACGATATCCTAATAAAAAGTATCCGAATGAGTTTTTACACACTAAAAGGTAATTTTCCTTTTTATAATAACTCGGTTAATGGGTGGCGTGAGTGTTGGTACTCACAACTAATATCCTGGTAGTTTCGGGTTCAGTCCCGGCGGGAGTGTGCGTGACAAATAAGTGTATTTAATCTGGGTGTGTGTTTGTTTTATTCGCTATGCACTTTTATTATAAGGAAGCAAACGAGCATGCAGTCCACCTGATGATAGATGGTCCCTACCGCCCGTGGACATTAGTAATTATCACCGAGAACGATTGGATCGTAATTGTGATTGACGATTTATGCATTGCTACTTGAGGACTAATATGTTCGCCTCGTGTACCGGCAACCACGCCTCTCCAAACCGAAACACAATAAATTGCTTTACGAAGGTTTATGACGGTAGCAGTGGTACCACTCCGGTCGAACTATATGAGTTCTACCATCTAACAAAACGGATGCTAGTCTAACATTGATGTATATTTTCTATGATTTAAAGTAACATTCTACCTTTAATTACAACTACAATTTTTGTCATTTTTTAAATAATAATGTACGGTAAAAATAGTCCACGGTGGTACGAAATCTTTCACTTGTACGACTCTAACTTGACCATATTTTTGAAACAGGTTCTCTATAAAATATTAATCTACCGTAAATATTCTTATATTATACATCGAAAGGTTATTATTTCACGAAAACCCAGTACATTTTAAGTAAAATTTCAAAATGTATACACTTTCGTTGCACAATCTGGTTGACATTTCGTAATAGCTCTGTATTATCTGGATTTAAACACAACAATGCATATTCATACAGCGCGCGGACGCTCGGAGGCAATACATCGGGACTATTTCTGGAATATTCTTATTGATGTATTTATATTCCTTTATCTATCTAGAAATTAATTTTATTGAAAGGTTAAAAGATGATAGATTGAATAATTTAATATTGATGTTTCCAAAAGGTGCTAATGGGGCCTTATCACTAAGACTGCGTTTTCTATTCGTCTGTGTCAGTGCCGTGTCTTAAAATGTAAATTTATTATTCAACGTAAACGTTTATTTTTCCTCTTTGTTTTTATTATCGTCTTAAGATAGCAAACGAACCTGCAGTCCACTGCCGCCCATGGACATTAGTGATCATACCCGAGTACGAATAAAGCGTACCTACTTGAGGTTGACTACAGATGCGTTGTTACCCTCGAGGACTCAGATGTTCGGCTCGCGTTTAAGTATAGCCGGGAACCACGCCTCTCCAAACGAAACACAATGAATTGCTTCACGGAGGATTATGAGGGTGGCGGTGGTACCTCCCCGGTCGAACTAAATGATTTCTACCACCTGGCTACCTCTTTTAAACCGGTTAAAAATGTAATACACTTTCATTCATACACAATCTGGTTGACATTTCGTAATAGCTGTGTATTATCTGGATTTAAACAGAACAATGCATATTCATACAGCGCGCGGACGCTCGGAGGCAATACATCGAAAACATTTTCTGGAATATTCCCATTGATACATTCATTTCCTATATGTATGAACATATAATTATATTTCGTAAAGGACGTAAAATATGAAGTTGAGTACCTAAAAATGTCAACGGGACCTTTAATAAAACTCCGCTGTCCGTGTGTCCGTTTGTTTGTAACTGGGCTACTTATCTAGTCACAGTAATAGGTAAAAACTGAATTAACGAAAAAATCCAAAAATAAAAAAGAAAAACTTAACAACAAAGGTAGTCTCAAAACGGTATTTTTATACGGTATCATCTAGTTAAAATTAGAATAACGTATAAAATTATTGTTCTAACATTTCAATTTGGGTAAGACATTATTCGGTGGTGCTACTTGGATGACTTTTAGTTCAGTAAAAGTAAAAATAAGCAAAATGTGATACACTTTCATTACACAATACGGTAGACATTTCTTAATAGTTCTGTATTATCTGGATTTAAACAGAACAATGCATATACGTACAGCGCGCGGACGCTCGGAGGCAATACATCGAAAACATTTCTGGAATATTCCCATTGATGTATTTTCTTTAATGTATTATACGTAATAATTCAATATAATTCAGTATAATAATTCAATACAAAAAAATTGCGAATATATAACAGTTGGCTTGAAATGAACGATAAAGACCAACGGGTAGGGTTGCCATCCTTATTTTTTATTTCCCCATTTCAAACCTGACCTAATTATTATTAACATCAGGGCATTTCGACACTTCTAAGGAAATATGACTCGGTGGTTATTAATCACGAGCTGTATTCTCCTTTTTGCTATTTTTCTGACCGCCGGGAAATAATAAATTTTACCTAATTTGCATTTCATTTAGGCCGTTCCCTTTCGCCCTTTATTGAGCAATTTTCAACTTGTGTTCGCCTTATAGTCTTAATTAATTCTGTAATCGCCTTTCATATTTTTGATGGGGCCATTAGTTCTCGGAGAATATGTAAATTGGAGAAAAAGTGCCAAAATTTAGGTTGGTATTATTAATAAACTTAATTCTATGGGTACAACCCTATTCATGCTTTTATTAGGGTTCATTCTTATTCCGATTTGAAATATAAAAAATATATGTTTCTACATATTTTTCATTTGAAAAATTAATATTTCTAGTTAATAAATACTTTGGAAAAGGTTCGAAAGTTTACCTAAAACTAGATTTCAAGCGCTACTGGCCTCTAAATGATCCGACGGAAGATGTAGAATCTTAGTATTAGCGATCCCCTAATTATCATATAATAAATACCCATTTTCGTGTACGCATTTTAAAAAATATAAAAATAGAAATAGATGCTACTTCTAGTACTAGAGTTTCCATTTGAAGAGGCATGGTGGTAATACTTACATACGAGGCAAAATCCTCAGCTACCCCACGCATCTGCAGTTCAGCTCAGGTATGATTCAATGTACTGTGCGCAGTTGTAGTGTACTGTGTACACAGCTGTAATTAGAGGTCACTGCGATCCCCCAAGGGTCCTCCAAGGGCCGCAGTGACCTCTAACAGCTCTACAGCTGGACTACAATGATCATTTGCTACCTTATTTTGCTAAAATAGCAAAAAAGCATTTTAATTATCACACTAAAACACACGACATGATCTCATACTAGCGACATATTCAACAAACTTTTCAGACGCTGAAATCCGAACAGAAAAATAACAGCACTACGTGTATGCACGGCATTTGTACACAGTATTTACTTTATATTTGTGAAATATGCATTTGTAGTCGCCATTGTGAGGAACTGGGTCGCGGAAGCGAGGCGTCATATTATTAAGAACCGAGGCATAATTTTATTCGACTGTAGGCACGTAGGTACAGTGTAGAACACTGCTCGGACGGTCATTGGTGTGTGAAATTAAAATTGTTTTATAGCTTTGAGAATTATTGTATATTGTTTTCTCTTTTTTTATTATTGTATTCTACAAGCTAGTCTAGTCGTGTAGTATGTTCTCTTCACGGGATTGGGTGAAAGAAATGTGCCTTAAATTATTAAATTGTGTTATGTCCTTGTTGGCTTTTGTGTATACAATAATATTTTCTATCAACAAAAACCTAAAGTGTTGTAACATTGATGGTTTCAACTCCCACACTCCTTGTTTAGTTTTTTGAGTAGTGTTATTGTTACTTTAATTATTTAGTATGGGGCCTATTATATTGGGCACTCTCACTGTGATACGAGGTCAACTTTGATAGGATTGCAATATTTTTTGTGATTATAATCACTGAAACAATGCTGGCAGATAGACCACCGTGTGGAAAATTGTTATCAACATGATGGTCATACAATGGCAACACAACACAACTGGTCTGTCGTAGGCAAATGACGTAGATGACTCGTGGTCTCGTAATTTAAAGTAAAACCTATTTTGTTACAATAAAAATTTAACGCACTAAAAAAGGGATAAACTGATGCAAACATAAGAAACACATTTGTAGAAACGCACTCGCGTGAGATGTACGAGAAGCAAAATAAACCTACGGTGAAATGGCCGCAAATTCGAGATAACCGGTCAGCGGTTCGATCTCATCAATCATTAGGGCGAAGGGATGGATGTTGCCACGAGATTGCGGACCTGACGTATCAATTTATAAGACAAAGAATGAACCGTCACTCTTATATGGGATTAGTGTTAAACATTCACGTATTGTAATGGCCTAGTGGTTGTGTGACGTCAACTTCAGCATTCGCGATTTGAATTCTCATGTACGTATGATTTCCTTACGTATCGTACTGTTTATGATAATAGTTTTGCGTGTGACACGAGAAATGCGGCCGGTAAGTGGTCAGATTCAATATCATCAATCATTACGTCGAAGGGATGGATGCGGCCACGAGATTGCGATCTTGACGTATCAATTTATAAGACAAAGAATGAACTGTCAGTCTGTCAACCGTCAGTTAGAACATTCACGAATTGTAATAACCTGGTGGTAGGTTAACGTCAACTTGAGCATTCGAGATTTGAATTCCAACGTAAATCTGATTTGGTCACGTGGTTATATTCTACTTCTTATGATAATATTTATGCATGTGACACATCAAAAGCGGCGGGGAAAAAGGCAGATTCGATCTCATCAAACATTAGGGCGAAGGGGGGGGTGTGGGTACGAGATTGCGGGCTTGACGGATCAAATTATAAGACAAAGAAAGAATCGTCAGTCTTATGTGGGATTAGTGTTAAACATTCATGAATTGTGATAGTCTATTGGTCTGGCCGCCCTGTATGACATCGGATATAATTATTCTGTTTTAATTTAATATAATATATCTGTTAAATTAAAAATGATATTTATATTTAAATCTGAATATTATATTTTTGATTGTACCATATTTATTTCCTGCAACAACCCACTTTAAATATAAGTCTTCTGTATAAAATACTTTTAATGTTTTACATCTGCCGGGCGTTCCGCGACGGCACTGTTTTATTTTTGCTTAAGAAAATAAGTATAATTAAATAATTCACTAATATTTTAATAAACCTACCTATATAGTTTTCCTAATGTTATTTTAAAGAAAAAAACCTCTAAATAAACTTTAAACGACAACCCGTTCAAAATAAATTCGTTTTACCAATAGCTGTGTATAAGCGTATCTTCAATTAACGAATATAAACATACAATTTTTCGAAGTCGAAATTAGATAGAATTAAGAAAGGGAAACAATTAAGAAATTTCGGATACAATAACCAACAGTCATTAGCGTACCCCGAGGGTTGACGGATGTATTCTCGGACAAGATTACGTCCCTCGTTCGACGTATCAATTTATAAGAGAAAGAATGAACCGTCAGTCTTCCCCGGCTTAACGTTAAACATTCAGTCAGATAGGCTTTATTGAACGTATCGAGATCGCCGAGAATTCGCCTCGTAACAGAATAAGGACGGTCGGATGACGTCATTATTTGAAGGTTTTTTTCACTGTACTATTCTGGACTACGGTCGTGTTTTACCTTCGGACGTGTTTTACCTCGTTTGCTACCTTTATCGTATAAAGGTAGCAAACGAGGCATTCCACCTGATGATTTCAAGTGCAACCAACTGAATCTAGCCTGAGGTTAACCACAGGTGTATTGCAACCTCCGAGGATTGAGGGGTTCGTCTGGTGCGTCCCGTCAACCATACTTCTCCAAAATGAATACTAATCCGATAATCTTACAGATTGCCAGTACACCTGATGGTAAGTGGCCGATACTGCTCATGGACGCCTGTAATGAAAATTAGAAAATCGTATACGTATCGTGTAGACTGTTTCTAAATTTTGTTACCACCTCTTGGGGGGAAGATGGCTCTTGTATGAATGTAAATGGTACACTCACCGACTGAATTTGCAAACGCAACAAATTTGCTACTAAACAATTGCTGTATATGTGTGAAAGATTTAGAATAGGTCAGTAAAACAAATAAGGTTCATTAAGTCAAACGTCCAATTTGATGAAAGCCGATAACTTTTAGCAAACGTAAAATGGATTACAAAAACGTGGAATTTTCCAATAATATTTTTTTGCGAAGTGTTATTAATTAAATTTGTTTACAGTTCGTTAAAATTCGCCGTTGTTATTATTGTTGCGTCGCGCACGAAATATGGAATCGCTTGTTTTATTTCCATGTTGCAAATTGTATGAATCAAAATATGGCTAAATGAAGGCAGCTGCAGGCATGAACGAATTATTCATTTGTCACCGAAAAGTCAAACGGAAATAAAACAATTTTAGTCCGTTTCCGAAACGTTTCTATCTTATATTTGTTTTCTTTGCGTTTACCCTCTGGTGGTACCATATATTCTGAAAAAATGTCAGAAATTGAAATAAATATATTTCATTACTTGGATTCTTTAATCCTATATTTTTTATGGAAACAATTACGACGTATTCTTTTCACAGAAATAAAATATCTGAAAAAAAAGTCAAATTTTAAAAAATATATTTCAATATTTGGATTCTTTAGTCCTATATTTGTTACGGAAACAATCAAGACGCATACTTTTCACAGAAATAAAATAAAATACATATATATTTCGGCGCCCTTTTTAATCCCTTTAAGGGCGGGATTGTGGAAATCCTTACGTGGCGGGGTTTAGTGTCACGAAATGCTATACAAAAATATAATTTAAAAATTATATAGTAGGTGTAAGTGTTTTTTGGACCCTTCTTATTATTACCAGGTGGTAGAACTCGTTTAGTTCGGTAGTTGAAAGGAGAAGTACCACCACCACCCTCATAATCCTCCGTGAAGCAATTCTTGTGTTTCGGTTTGGAGAGGCGTGGTTGCCGGCTATACGGGGCAAACATCTTAGTCCTCAGGGGTAGCAACGCATCTGTAATTGAATTCAGGTATGATTCAATCGTACGTGGGGATGATTACTGACATCCATGGGCGACAGTGAACACTTACCATCAGGTGGACTGCATGCTCGTTTGCTACCTTTATACAATTAAAAAAATGAAACCAAATCATTCATCATGTGTATAAATATGTGTTACACGGTAGCGTTCTAATAAGAACTTTATTTGTATTGCCATATTTAACCTGGTTAGATGTATAAATATTATTACATGTTTTAAGAGTCCAACTTAATTATTACTGACAATTGCTTAAATATTTTCTTTGCATTTTTAATTCCCGTACAAAATATTTTCCGGCATTCTTTTTAAAATATAAGTTAAGGAAAATATTTTCCTCAACCGCAAAGTGATAATGATAACCCTTTTTATTAATCAGTAAATCGTATATTAAGTTTATCTTAATTATTATTTACAGCCCTTATTACGTACAATACTTATTTATTTTCATTGATGTTCTCACATTATTTTAACGATGAACTTTTTAAAATTCGTTCATCAATATTTTTTTTCATTTCTTTCATAAGTAATTTAATAAAACATAACAAGTAAAATATTTACTCCACTACAAAGACTAATTTTAAAAGGCTGTCAGTTAAAGAAAATCCCACGTCAACCGGGAGGCTCGGGCCAGTTAATTGACTGAGGAATCACGAAATGGGTCAGGCTTTAGAGAGAAGCAACTAGAACTTAAACCTCGGTGTTTCGGGTTGCCTACACAAAGGGTGCCAACGGACTTCGGTGTCCGCCAGTCCGTCCCTCTGACTGTCACTGAGATGTATCTCTTGAACCGGAATAGGTAGACTCTTGAGCATTTATTATAATGTGTATTACTGTGCCCGCTACAGCAACAAATACTAAAAATAAATAATAAGTTAAATAGTTAGGGCTACATAAGTTATTATATATTTATTCTTTGTCATTATGTTTCATACTTTTTAAGATATTTTCAAAAAATGGGTCAGAAGTTTAGGGTTTCATGTCCAAAGGGTGTCAACGGGACCCTGTTACTATGACTTGTTGTCCGTCCGTCAGTTTATCGATGTCGAAGTTTAAAAATGTAAGTGTCACAGCCGCCGATGTGTCTATAATCAACCTCAGGTCAGGTAGGATAGATGTCCTACTTGAAGTTAACAAATGAGTTATCATGCACAGGACTGTGAAAGTTACCTTCACGACCACATGTGAAATCGACCACATGATAAATGGATGTAAATTGGTCGTAGAACTTCAAAACTGTGTACAAACCGATTTTCGAAATATTTTGGTGACTTTTGGGTATCGTGACCACAGTCGAACATTTCCACATTATAACAACTCGTGCAGCGATAATCTCCCACTTAAATTGACTGTGCTCATAACCTGCTTTCTCATTCATTGGAAACATTTTCCTCATTATTATTATATTAACATGTCAATACAAACAAAACATAATTAATATAAAATGCATAAAATTCACTATCTTTACAAATGATTCATCATCGGCGTGTCCTGTAAATCTCCTGTAATCTCGTCTATGTCCATATGATTTTTCACAAGATGTATGACTAGACCTAGACTTAGTATTGAATATTTATACCACCTAAGTCACTAAAGACAACTAAATTTTAAATGATTTACTGTATATTCAAGTTCTACTTAGACTTTATAATATATGTTTAACTATCTATACTATAAGGCAAATCTATAACTCTTTATCCATGCGATCTATTACATGATGTATGATCTAGTCTAATATTAATACTACCGTATTACTCAAAATACAACAAGGTTTTAAATTAAATAAATCGTCGAATACACCAACTAGATCCGAATAGATCCGTCATCGGAATCTGCTGCAAATCTATTACTCTCGGTTGTATCCGCGATCTATCCACGAGTGATGTACGACCCAACGTAAGCGTTTGATACCGATGCGGTTGAACGCGTCAAAGATACTATTCGACATTATTCATTCGATTCAACCATAAAAACTAGTCGACAATTTTCTTTCATAAGCCATTTTATCAAATTGCTTCTAGTTTAATGGCGTTTTTAATTTTAGTTAACTTTAAGTAATATTAACTTTGTAAATGCCAGCGGCATTGTTCTTGTTTTACATTGAACTAACTTTCGTTACATACTAGTTAAATACTGTACAATATTATAAAATTTCATTATAATGCAATTTTGTTTTATATTATGTACTTACTTTCAACTATTTACTTTACTCTATTTTCAAGTAAGTCTAGTTTCAAGTTTCACTGAAATTTGAGTTTTATTTTCAAAGCATTTTAGTTGCATAACCAAATAATTAAAATATGTATTTCTTTGTTTTCGAAATTTTATATGATATGAATTATTTCAACAATCAAAATGTTGATTTTTCTGACAATGTTATTATATTCAACTCCATAATTGCGTGTTGTCTATGAGGTAGCCTATAAAATATTGTTTCCGTATTCCATCGCTTCAGCTTGTGGTTTTCATCCAACTAAGTTATACAAGCTCAACTCATAAACAGTTCTAACGATATTACCTATGCTGCACATAGTTTGTGCAAACTGGTAGTATTTAAAACTCCTTTCGACCGGCGCTAGCAAAGTTTGACCAGCATTTGGTTGAATTTCGAACTACCTTATAACTTACTGCTCCAACTTCCCCGTAAGGGTATGGTTAGTAAGTGCTCGTGAATAGACTTCTTTATGACTTTAGATGAGATTACCGTCATAATTCTTTTAGCTCCAATAGAAATTTGAGTTTTAATAGAAAATAGTATTAACATTGACATCTTTATTAGAACAACTCTGGCATAAATAAAGTTGCGTTATGTTTTTGTGATGAAAAAGCAACCGAACTTGCGGTCAAACTGAAAGTAAATGGGTATCTGCAATCAACTCCAATCACGTTTGTAGTCCATGAGGTCAGCTTCAGATTTATTGCTTCCATTTTAGAAAGGACTGAGATGTCCACTTTGTGTTTATGGCAACCACGCTAATTAACTGGATGGCCATTAACCTCATAAATCGCACTATACATTTGTGTGACTTGGTAATTCTATATAATTTTACATGATGGGTTTTCTTTAATTCATTAACATATCAAAATATTTTAAATGCTCGTGCAAAATTGTCGTGTTTACCCAATTATTATGAGAGGTTCACGCCTAACGAAGTGTAAAGAGGCCGTTAACTTAAATTAATGTTTTGTATTTAAGTCCATTCAATTTTAAGATTCTCCTTGATCAGCTTTTATTCAGCCCCATTGAATATTTCAAGTGCCGCTCGGAGGCTTAAGTCCTCAAACAATTTCTCTTTTATTGCCGTGTGATTATTATGTTTAGGCATTTTGGCTTTTTGATGTTTGGCTTTTTTCCGTAACTTTTATTAAAAGTTCAAAACTCATAATAAAAATGTTAAGGTCCGCAAAACACCATTATGGAATAAATATTGAAGACTCGAGTTGTAATTATGATTCTTGATATTGTTATATATTTACTAAGCAAAGTTATAGCTTCCTTATTTAGAAAACCCATTTTAAAAAATCTCATGAGCATTTGCTGACTAATTACTTAT
Organism: Polygonus leo; assembly: GCA_018250455.1. Taxonomy (NCBI): domain Eukaryota; kingdom Metazoa; phylum Arthropoda; class Insecta; order Lepidoptera; family Hesperiidae; genus Polygonus; species Polygonus leo. Next base: position 14,332 of record DWNR01001561.1, read on the forward strand.
GTTGGAATATATTTAACACTTCCACTTCATTTTCATTTATTATAATTGTGATTAATTCTTAGTACGATGTTTCATCTGAAAATATGATCTTGTTCCATAAGAAATATAAGAAGTCTTACGCACAGGGTCTCCCTAAGCCATTCCTATATAAGTTAGTTATAACTATAACCCGACCTTTAACTTCCCTCTATCATGGACACATATCATGGAAGCATAAATATCTACAACTAAAGAAGAAATACCAGCACTAAGAATTTTAATTTCCGCTTTATATAAGATTATTCTTGTCAATGGATCTCGTGGCATGGGTGTAGTTGAATAAACTGTAAAATAAAACTGTCAAATAAATTACGGAGTTTTCAAGATGTGTAACTTAGAAGACAACACGACAATAGAGCAGTATTGAGCTAATTTGACATTTGAGACTAGGAATAGACAATAAAC
>DWNR01001562.1:0-14774 GCA_018250455.1 Polygonus leo
CTCATCAGATCTGGATAAAAAAAAATGGGACCCCACGGGAAGCAAGATCTTTCAAATAAAAAAAGAATCATCCAAATTGGTTCACCCAATAAAAAGTTCTGAGGTAACAAACATAAATAAAAAAAAAATACAGTCGAATTGAGAACCGTCTCCTTTTTTGAAGTCGGTTAAAAACTGTGAATTGGGAGTCCGAACTCTGTGTGAGTTCCAACTTATGAGAAAAAACTCAAGACTGAGATCGATCTTAAGCACGGCTTTCAGTATTATCTAATACTTTAACTGCACTCAAGATCGATCTCAATCTTGAGTTCAATTTATTAACACGGTCCTAAGATTTTCGACGTCGTCACAGCCTCTGATTCTCTCTCTGCTGGGTACTCGTCTTCTCATCTACATCTACACTCACAACGAGAAGAATTTATACGGCTTAAATTCTTCTCGTTGTGAGTGTCCATCGTGTTGGCCATGTGTAAATTGTTAGACTTTAAGATATTTTAACAATCCTTAGGTTCATACATTTTCACATAAGTAAATAAGACATTTTGAAAAATCATAAACACTTGCTTGGGATTAGAAGAGTTCCACGTGTAAGACTCCTTTAAGCTTTTTGTACCACCATGTAAAATTAAACATTTTGTTGTTTGGTTTTAATTTATGTGTAGTTTTTCAACTATAAACAGTTGGTGCTGCAGACAAATTAGAATGCTTTTTTTTTTAATTTAAGTCTAGGGCCTACATTGATAAATACATGGTGCAAAAACAGTTTATTAAAAATATTTTTATTTTTACGTATTATTATTATAGCAGCCGTAGTAATATACATTCTGAAAAATATAGAGTATCCCTATTAGTAATGAATATTGATTTTCATATCAGGTAATAATATATCCAACATCAGTTTTAACCAAAACCCTGACATAATCACGCCGCTTCAAGTGTAATCCTTTAAACTATGTGCAAAGTTAACTGAGATCTACAAGTAAGTAAGTGTCTAGACGGCGCTCAAGGGACCTTAAACGCTGGATCTCCGCAAGGGCTTACATACCTAAGTCAGTTTGCTTCAATCTTGCAAAAGTAACATATCTATACTAATAATATAAAGCTGAAGAGTTTGTTTGTTTGCTTGCTTGAACGCGGTAATCTCAGGAACTACTGGTTTGAATTGAAAATTTATTTTTGTGTTGATTAATCCATTTATTGAAGAAGACTATAGGCTGTATAACATCATGATACGACCAATAGGAGAGGAGTATCAATGAAAAATGATGCAAAAACGGGGAAAATTTGACCCATTCTCTCTTATATGCGCGGGTCATCTAGTTTTAAATATAATCGGTCAAGTGTGATTCGGACACATAGTGTCCCTACCTGGTAATGGCGTTCTTTGAATCTATTTTTAGAACTATTTTTTTACTTTAATAGGTACTTAAGTTGAAAACTGTAACTGACTGATGGATGGACGTCCATTCAGGACGGACCGTAATAGCGTCCCGTTGGGTACGAATCTCATAGGATACACAATGATTTGGTAGAGGCAGATAAGAAAACAAAAGAAGTGATAGAAAGAGAAGTAGCTGGTTAGGATGCCAACCCGAACACAGTGGTATCCCAGTGGTTTAGATTCCAACCGAACGCTAGTTTTTCAGAGTTCAATTTTTCAAGATTTTTCAAAGGTATCGGAAATTATTATTTGTCACTTGTTTTTTTGCACGCCTAGATGTTTGCCAACGTAGTAATAAAATTAGCAATTATTTGATTAATATTCTAATGAAATTGTTAGTATTCGCGTAGACACCACACCCTGGTCAATTAAAAACAATGTCAATTGAGTTACCTATCATGTCATTAATTGTAAATTATAATAATAACACAATATATTCTCATAGCCCACACAAGGATTCCCTGTGTGTCGTAGGTTTCATGGACACAAGACGATTGCACAAACTGGGTCTCGATCCTAGAACAGAAGTACATGAGTTGAACTCATGTAGTTCAACCAGGAAGGTACCACCGCCACCCTTATAATCCTCCGTGAAGCAATTTATTATGTTTTGGTTTGGAGAGGCGTGGTTGCCGGCTATACTTACAAACGAGGCGAACATCTTAGTCCTCATGGATTGTAACGCATTCGTGGTCGACCTTGGGTCTATCGTACTTGGGGATGACTATTTATGTCCATGGGCGGCAGTGACCACTTACCATCAGGTGGACTGCATGCTCGTTATCTACCTTTAAACAATAAAAAAAACAGAAATCCAAATTAATCATTCAAATGTTCTGTTTGGAAGCTATTATAACTTTTCAGTTCTAGAGAGGCGTGGTTACCTGCTATATCTGCACATTAGGCCAATATCATAGTCTTCGAGGGTAGCAACGTATCTATGGTCAACACCAATTAAGATTCCATCGTATTTGGAGTCAATAACAAAAGTCCATGGGTGGCAGGGAACACTTACGATCATGCATGCATTGCATGTTTGGTTTTTAAACACGAAAAACCCTATTACTAATCACATTAGGTACTAAATATTGAATTTATTGCAAATTGTTGATTTCTCATAAAAATTACGTATTTTAAATTTATATTCAAATGTAAATCAACAAAACTCATGATTTTCCCTTTTTGAAGTTACAAGTCGCTTTATGCTCGTAATTCGACTATAATTATTATTCATAATCTACGGTTCACAAATATCTTCAAGACTTGCCTATCCTGTTCAAATTATAAACAAGTCAAATAAAAAGAAATCCAAAAAAATTAGACTGAATTGAAGAAAACCGTTTTTTGTTTATGTTTTTGAATGAACAAGTTTTGCGTTTGACATTGAGGGACAAACAATAATCTGTTATCAGTTTGACAACAGACTTTTAAGACAAACATGTATGTATGTATGTGTCAAACATATGTTACGGTTAAAGTGTTTTTAGTAATTTGATGTATTTGTAATGCAGTATTATTAAAAATATAAGCCTTCTGTACTCCTCCATATAAACTTTAACCCAGTCAAATTTGATATTCCTGCATCCACCTAAAACGGGGTACAAGGTTTTTGCTTCACGTATTAATATATAGATATTACCTAACAATTAGTACACACTTATTTTCTTTACTAGAACACACTTGCAGTAAAAAGTAAAAGTTGAATTTTAACGCATCGAGAAAATCTTAAGAATTTGCCTCACTTTATTGAATCTTTGTCTAACTTTGGGTATGTTAATTGGCTCTGCATGAGCTTCAAATTGTGAACTAATAAGTTCCCCTAATTCGGTGTACAAAGGGCGTTCAGTAAGTTCATCTAAACAAAGGCCTATGCTAAACCGAAAAAAGTTTTAATCAAAATTGTACGCACTTCTTCATTGTGCGTCGAACATTGAGTAAGTAATAAATATATACTCGTAACGCAAGACACTATCTTGCTGTCATTGACAAAACAATACGTTGCCGTCTACATAATTAAATTATTTATTCGTCGCATTAAACCTCAACCAAAAGACGTGCACTTTAGAAAAAGCGGCATACTATAGTTTGCACTTGTACAGAAAAAATAAGTACACAAACATTTAACTTAACTAAATTACTAATTGACCTAACTTGCCAGTAACTTTCAACTTGTAATAAAAATGACGACGAAATCGAAATAAAATATAGCCTATAATGTAAGTTGGACAAAGTAACGTTATATGTTCGAAATTTCATTGAAAACAAATCCGATAATTTCGGAAATTAGCCCGGACAAACATCGCCACACGAAATTTTTAAATATGATTTTTATAAAGCAAAAATTTCTTTCCCGGACTCTATTCCAATACTCCGTCTCCAGCGCCGACGATAATAACCCACGACACGCACACATAAACAAACGGAACAAGGCAAGCGCATGCACTCACCCACAGGCGTGGGTTCTGCTCAAGTTTAGTTTAGTAGTTAAGCGCGCGCCGAGCACGCGGCCGGCTAGCGTGCTCCTTCACATTGTTTATTTTCGTTTACGATACCTTTGTATGCGAATAAACGAACAGTTATTTAAAGAAAAAGTTTGTCTATCCCATCAACAGTGTTTATTCTAAACCACTTTGTAGCTAAATTATTTGGGATAGTGGATGCGATTTTAATGAGCGTTTCAGTGAATCCTGAAGTTCTGTTGAGTGTTTCGGTGCTAATGTTGGATGTCTGTGACGCTGAAAGGGAAAGGAAGCGGTCTGCGTTGGGCGCATTGTTTTGTTTTCATGATTTTCTTTGCTCGAAGTAGAGCGAACTAAGAAAATGTAAGTTCATTCAAAGTTCTATTCGAGCTTCTTTAACTTGAGCATTTAATGTAAATTTCTGATGCTGTACTACTAATTATTTTACTTAAGAGCATTTTCATGAATGAAACAGCTGTACGAATAATTTGATTAGTATGGTAGAGCCTAAAACTTTTAATAAATGTTTGTAGGCTTGGAAGATTTCGCGTTTTGATATAAAATTATGAGAAAACTTTTAATGGTATTTAACTTTGTAAATTACAATACTGAAAACCTAAATTGGTTTGATCTGAGAGTATATTCGTAACTATGTAATTTTTATTAAACTTTATATATGTAATGCCATTATTTTGAGTAACTATTGAACAAGTTACAACTAAATTGTTGTAAATTCAACAAAGTGACTGTAAAGCTGTCAGTGTCAGTTTTATTCAGCAGTCAGTTAATGAAGGACTTGTGTTTCATTCAGAATAATGACTCTTTAACTCAAAACAAGTAATAAATACAGTATAAGCCTACGTTTACACTTGTAAGGTAGATATTTCCCAACGGTAACTGTAGGCTTGATTTATATTCTAAGTAGGTTCTGTGGGTAAATAAATGTTTATTTAGGTTTCTCTTCAATGGATAGCCAACAGTAGTTGCTTTCAATTGGTTGTAAAGTATCGACAGAGTCGCGTGGATTGGTAGAGCTGAGAGCTTCAGGTTTGATTTCCAGCGAAGCTTGTTTAGAAATGAATATATCATCTCTCAGATTATCTAATGAGTGATCACTGCCGCCTATTACGTACTATTATCTAAATAGAACGAGAATGCATCATGGTCTCCTAAGTGCCTATAATTTTGAAGCGCTAGGATTCAGAAAATGTCGGGTAAAGCTATGCCTTGCAATCCTTGCATTACCAACGGCAGTCGATCTTTAGGAGGAATGTCTGTGTATTTCGGAAATGCTACTGAGTATTCCAGTTGTTATCCTTACTGCACAACAGTTCATATTGATTTAATAATGATGTTAGATTAATCTAAATCAAATAAGCAAAAGTCAATCAATTCGTTTTACATCTTTATGAGGATCAATTTTAGTAAAAAAAAATAATGGAAAGGCCATCTTTATTTGTTGCTCTAAAGTTTCATTGTCAAATTAATTATAGTTAAGTAGATCGGTATGCTGTTATAAAGTCCCTTAGAGTGTAAAATGAATTCTATATTGTACTAGCTGACCCGACAGGCGTTGTCCTGTCTTAACTATAAATATTGTTAGTAAAAAAGTTATGTTGCTATGGTTACAATAGAAAAGTTAATATGATGGTTAAACCTTCAATTTTCTAATTTTCCCGACAATTTCTTAAGATTTTCTTTAATAATAACCATGTTCTATTAATAACAAACACAACAAAAAAAAAATAGCGAAAACCGTCCAGCTGTTCATGCTTATGCTATGACCAAGGAAAATAGGGATTCATTTATATACATACCTATAATAATAATATAGAATATAGATATAGATTAGGAAAATCAATTAAAAAACAAAAGTTGCACGTCATTCTTAATACCATCGCAACGAATACTTCCCCTAGTTACATAGCAACGGCCCCTTTATATACAATCCCCCAAAGTGTACAAAACCGAAATCTACTTCCCCAGCTGATATGTTTACAAGAGCTTTTATTACTGTGATTGAGGAAACAATGACAATATTGCATGCAATAATTTAATTGCTTTGCAATAAATTATAATTGTTTATCATGACAGGATGTCATCCTGTTTATCTTATATTAACAAAAATTGTAGATAGTTCGAATTACTTTGAATTAAAATGGATCTGTAGTTATTTTTTGCTCAAATAGAGAATAATATTCGAGGAATTATATGTTTATAGCACATAATTATGATGTATGTGCAAATAATTTTATCAGCACAGCACTGATTGTGCTAAATTCATTTCCCTCATTATTATTCCATTATCCTTTAACGTAATTACGTTTAACAGATTTTCAATTGAAATCATACATAAATGAACACCTATCAAAATCAATTATTCATGTCAAGGAAATAATAAATTATTATTAGTTGCATTGTGTTAAAAGTAATTTATTCGTTAAATGTTTGTTTATAACCTCTGGACCTTATATTGTAACCTATGGATACTTCTGTTATTGAAAAACAGTAAGTAATATGAGTTTTGTAAAATACTTATAAACTTTGAATAAGACATTCCCTCCGTAAATATCATTTTTACAGTTTCTAACAATAAAAGTTACGCTGCATAGAACGGCAGTTGATCCACAAAAAGCTTTTTACTTCAAGGGGTGTTCTTAGAGGCAATAAAAATGTACTTAAACCTCTCAACACATCTTTCACTGCTGGGAGAAAAATTACTCCCTTATTTACTTTTAATTTTGTGAATACTAAGATCCAATACATTAAATAATTTGTTACTTAGATAAACTTTATGTTTGACACATTTTTATGCATATTAAAAAAAAGACATTTAAATTTTTTGGAGTTAATGGTTTTCCAAAAGCAATTCTAACACAAATAATATCACAGATAAAATACGTCAATGTAGAGTTATTTTCAGAATTTGCACCTGAGACTTTGGTTTTTTAACGATACAAAAAGAAATTATTTACTAAAATTATAAGTAAAACTCCAAAGTGTTGTGTGTGATAAACTATCCATTAGTTAATATAAAACGTTAAGGTTTTCTAAATAATATTTTTCGACGAACAAAGTAGCATTTGATTATGAAAAAGTACTCGTAGATCACAAGTTACATTACATTACACATACAAATATAAAGGTTTACCGTATAGATTTAATAATTAGAATATATACCACGAAAGGTAATAAGGCCCATATAAAAGTTGACCTAAAACAAATGTATCAAAAATATAGCAGGAAAACTTATTAAATTAATGTACAAAATAAAGTTACCGATTTCATAAATTACGCCAATGTTTCGACTTAAAACAATAATGTTTTGTAATATATCACTGTTGGTTTAACAAATGAAGATTTATGTGAAGATGCCTTTCGAGTGTTATCAGAGGAACATTATTTTATGTGTATAAATTCTAGTATGAAAGGATAATGTTTAATGAACAGCAACATTTTGTAGGACTTGAGACCTTATTATGAATGGTGTGTTGTTTCTGCTATCGTTGCAATTTTATTCGAGAAATGATATAAGGCAATAGATATGTATAATTGATAAATAAATATAACAAGCTAATTTGTTGATAAACCTGTTACTACTATAAAAATATTTACATATCCACTTCACTAACATTACGTAACTTATAACCCCATGTGAACCTTATCTTATCAGGTTACATTAATCAAAAGTAATCTTTTTGTTGCAGAAAATCGCTTCGATATCTTGTGCATACAAGACTATTATAAGTGTAGAACAAACAGGCGCGCCGCCCACGTAGCACGATAAAGCAGCTTCCCGTCCAGAGAAATTAATCTGGCGCACGGCAACAGGAAACATGCCGATAATGTACATCTACGCTCTCAACTGAACAGGGTAAATGAGGGAACCGCTCAAATCACCAGCAACCTAATATGATTAGATGACCATTACCTTCACACAAAAACAACCGTGACATATTGCGAGACTGCACAATAAACGCGATATGTAGCTAGTTATGCGCGGCTACAGAACACAAACAACAGAAATATCTGACATGGGTGTCAATAAAATTAATTTAAGCGAAGCATCAAACACAATAAATGCACAAAATTCACGTGTCCAAGAAATCGATAGAAAAATGGCGAGCGTTGGACATTCCAATAAACTAAAAGAAATAATCGAAACGACTGATTTAGATAGATATAGATTAACGAACGAAAGAAAGTCCGGATGCCGAAATGGTTTTCAAACGCGATGTTTGTTGCCTATAGCGTATGGGTTGCATAAGAAAGAAGACGAATACGGGAAGGAATCGATTATCAGAAGGAGGGTGCAGGTCGTATATGGATGTTCAAGGCGGGCCGCTGATTTGAAATGTAAATGCGCGCGGGATTCACGGGAGTGTATGGATACGATCGGGAGGACAATGAATGTGCGTGTGTCGACCATCCTCGCTGTGGTAGGACTCTTGTTAATATTGGTGACTACAAGTGCAGCGGCGCCAATCAGGTCCCGGCTAGGACGCAGTGCACATCACGAGAAGTCAGCAGTAAGTTACTTTGTATAAATTTATGGCTCATCTATGAATTATGTCACAGATTCAGCAAGGGAAGCGTGATGTTTTGTCACATTATGCTTTCCTTTCACTAAATAATTATTTTTAAAGCTTTACAATAATACTAACCTTACAGGAAATAAACAAAATTAGTAAAGTAATTAAATGAGGAGTCCATAGGCCTTGTTTTGGACAAGTCAGTAATGCTACTGAGGGAATCATAAAATCTGAGACATAATGTTTTCATGTTCCTTAGTATAATCTCAATATAACCAAGCAAAGGTGCATTTTTATTCCATTCGGGTCAATCGGAATACAACTCACATAATAAGCAAACCCGCCCTCTTGACAAAGGTTTGCCTCCCGTCTGCCGGAAACTGAGAGCATTATTTCATTGTATTCTATTTGGATGCGTATCTGTAACTCCAACATTGTTGTGCTTAACTATTTTTCTCTGCTTCCTTAAATAGACATGTTGGCTTATTTTATGCAAAACAAAATAAGATGTGTTGAAAATGTTGTTAAAAGAATTTATTTATCTGCATAAATTACGTAGACCCGTGCGTGGGTGTGGAGTGCGTGTATGGGGTGATATAATGGGAGTATTCTTATTTTTTGTACAACTTGAACGTTGCTTTAATCCAAGTTAAAGATAGGATCTTTACTCTCAGCATACATTATGGGCTGTAGTCTTACTTTTCTAATTACATCGAGAGATACTTATTGCTTGGTAAACATGCAAAGATTAGCCATAATATTAAACACAATATAAAAAGCAATTTTCAGACATCACTTCTTACTTTGAAAGGAACGTGTTCCTTTTATCCGCAAAATGTTCAATTTCGTCTTAAAAGACGGCGTTATCTTCTGACGGATTAACGGCCATTTTATTTCTAGAATGCAAGTAATACAGGGACAAAAAGCTGGCGTGTCGTATTAGATTACTGGCAGTGACAGACGGACGGACCGTTTGTGTGGAGATTAATGGGCTAAGTGACGAGTGGGAGGCGTTCCTTTAACGTCTCCTTATACTCCATGACTCGGAAAGACATCCCATTCGTTTATTTCGTGAATACAACCGAAAAATTTTATGTAAAAGAATGACAAATTGATGACTGAGTTCATTAAGTTAGACCATGATAAGAGACTATTTAATAAATTAATCAGTAAATTAAGGAAGATCAAAGCTAAACGAATTGTTAGCGATTATTGATATAAAATAATTCTTAAGAACTAAGTTATAACGCCAATCATACGCGTAATTCTCTAAAATACAATTCAATCATAAATACTACCATCAATAAACCAAATAAAAATACAAATAATGCAACAATCAATTACGCAGATGATGAAAAAGTCCATGCTACTGGAATCAGAGTTGGACCAAATTTGATTACAGTTGAAACACCGCGACCGCGATGGTAGGCAGCTTCCTGCGGCGCAACTAGGTCGTGTTTGTGTTAACAAGTTATGAGTGATAACTGGACCATCGCGATGTAATGTGCAACCATTCATCACTGTTATATGATACATACGTATAAAAGTTAAAGTATACTTTTCGCGCTGCATGTGGCGTAATAAACTTTTTTAATCATCTTCTCGAGATGATGGGTTAAATTGAGTATGTATTTATAAACTATGAATCGTTAATGCCATGAATGGAAGCTCCTTTTATACCGATTTCTCTCAATTCATCTGTTTATTTTTGCCACTGTGCCAAGGTAGTACCAAAGTCTAAGTGCTGCAAGCTTCTTTTCCTTTACTTTATCGACCCCTGACGATCTGATACATCTGTATCGATTCTGACACACTTAGCACCGAGATCAAAATTTTAAAAGAAAATAATTCTGAAATCGCCTTGTATTCAAAAAGGTAGTTTTTTTTTAAATAAGTATAATATAATTATTTTCACAGCTTTTTTATGGCAGCAAACAAGTTTCTTTGGGCGTGGAAAAAATTAATGATCGATTTCAACCAAGACTCCTGTTCTACATAGATTGTCCATGTGTGGAAATTTCTAAGAACGTTGTTACTGTCGGCAATAAATGCCTGCCAGGGTAGAAAACGTACAGGCAAAAACTAGAATATTTGCGACAACTATGCGAACACGTGTCCAAGTCAGTGAACCTTGTTAGGTACCTTCAAACGAAGGTCTATAACGTCTACCGCGTAGTAATATCTTAATAATCTTCACTGGTTTCTTCTGAATTAATCTGTCGTTCATTCAGGACGTAGCTCATCATATTTTTAGAGTCGGGCGGGATATTGAGCACGCCTAATACAATATTCATGAATGATATTAGTAATCTAATTTACGAATTGGGGTAGAAGAAAAATAAAAAGCTAGGAGTATTAGGGTGGTTCTTTGCGAAAGAAATATCATTCAATCGTATCCCCACTATATTTGATAACACATCAACTCTATTATATCATAAACGTTTTAACCATAGCCTGGTTTGTACAGTTCCATTTATTCTGAATGTTTCGCCTACAATATGTCACTATTTCCTATAAGGAACAACGCGAATAAATCAGATATATGTCGAAAATAGGTAAACCAAACCAACAGTATCTTTTGTCCATTTTTGTTTTTATCAAAATTTACGTTTATATGTCATTGACTAAGAAAACGGCAAGCCATCAATCTTTATTCTCAATTAAGTCTTTATCTAGTTCGACAAAATGTCTCTTCAAGAACTCATTTTAATCATTTTAGTCGGTTTGCCTTGAAAACGATGCTAGGATGTTATCCGGAATAATAGTGGAATGTAAGTCGTCGTCGTCGTCCAATATCTCTAACGTATGTAACTTATGTATTAAGGAGGATATTGCACGTAGAAATTATGTTAATACTTGCTGGATCACCGTTGCAATACGTGCATATTGACATGAAATGTGCAATTACACTACATTCACTTTCCTGTCCCATAACTTATTGGTGCGTAGGCGATGCTATGATCCAACCTCTTTCATCGGTTTTCCTTTCATTTAGTGTTACTTACGAAGTTGCTCACCCACACTACGAAGTATAAATGCTTACGTAAACTTTTATTTTAAAATAACTCTTACTTTTTATAATTGAAATAAATAAATATATTAACTGAGGTTATTTGTTAGTTGATATTTTTTTCCCAATAATTTAACTGCTCTATATATTGGAAGCTTATTTCCTGGTGTCGTATTTTAATGTCCATGGACATTAATGTAATAAACCTTAAGTAATACTTACTTATAGGAATTTGTGATTTTTTATCCACGACATTCATGTTTGTAATCGAATTATTAATCAATGAAGCTAATCGTAAAAGACGCCCATATAAGATATTTAACGCAAAAATGATCAAAGCCGACCTTGTTCTTTCACTGAATTATTTAAAAGTACTATCGGAATTTAACACCAGTCGGTGTAAAGACCACAAACAAACTGAGGAGTACACCTGATTGTTTGTCTAATGAGATAAATAATAATCGAACCACATACGAAGAATTCATTACTAACAGATGACGATCACAAATAGAAATGTTAGACAACAAGCTCTGTACGTATTTCGTTGAACAAAAACGTCGACAGCGACGTCTTAGTAATAGGGTCCCATTAGTATCCTCTGGGTAACTCAAAAACCTATTATAATGACATCTTATGTATTGTATATGCTCACACGTGGTTTGCGTGTGGCGTGGAAACAAAGGCGCTTGGTTCGTTGTAGGGAGCGGCAAGTATCCTGCACACGAAGGATGCCCATTGTCAGCCACATCGCATGCACGTGCTCATGTTTTATAGATACCTATGAACAATGTTCATTTCCTTCTCAAATTCTTTGTACAGCTGTTTAGTGAGAATTTAGGTACAGGCTTAGAAGCTTAACCAATTCCTGTAAAGAAGAATTTTGCTGGGGTTTTAGGCGGCGTCAACTGATTGAGGAATTAAAAGAGTTAAGCTTTATAGAGTTATCTTTATAGGAAAGTCCCACATATTTTAAAACCTCCGTATTCAATTCAAATTATTTTTTTTAAATCGTGAAAATATTCAGTTAAGAAATAAAAGTCTACCTAGCTTCTGGAATGTTTATGTAATCAATCATACAATATATCAAATAACTCATCAATTTTCAAAGTGATTTTGATGATTTCACTTCACAAGACGTGTTCAGAAGAAACAGAACTTTTTTAATTATTATGCAATATTTGATTTTTTATATTAGATTTTACTATAAACGTATGGAATAAAATCAACTTTTAACGATGTCTAAAGATAGTTTCAATATAATGGAAACAGTTATAAAAAAGTAAATGTAAGATTTAAAACTTTTTATTGAACATAAAAAATAACATGAAATTACATGATACTTACAACAATATTACTTAAATTTTATTTAAAAAAATTAAGTATGTATAATAAATGCATGTGTGAGTGCGTGTTTGTCACAATTATCTACTTGATTTTAAATGTACACTCTAGCTCGCTTTGTTTACTTGTTTAGCTGATGTCCACATGAATAGACGTAAAGTGGTGCAAAGACAAAAGCTTGCATTATAAAAGCAAATGCGGACGGTAAACCTGGAAGCGAAAGATTGGTATTGTTTACAGCAATGAGATGAGTTAAAAAATACATTCATATGATGTGTATTGTATATTTATTATATTTTACGCAGTATTCAACAGAAAAGGGTTTCACAAAAATAATAGTGTTTTAATCGAGATCTCAAAACTATGTTACGAGTGATTTTTCTGCCTTGTACTAGTATTATTTTATCTCCTTATTAGATGTGCACGGTAAGACAAATTGTGGAAGATTCACTTCTTAGACTTCATTAGTTACATCACACCGTCTTCGCGTAGGATGATACATAATAATTATTTGTTTGTACAAGTAAAGTAGGTACACGTTTAATAATTAGTGGCCTGAATACTCAAAATGTTAAAATTAAATTCAAAGTGATTCTTAGAGATCATTTTGAACGTCATCAATGTTTCCAAAGTCTTAAAGGTGTGTCATGATGAAGTACTGATATTTTGACACGCTCTTATCTTTGTACCTACATATTACTAAAACGCCTTAGAAAATTATGGTTATTTTAAACACTTTAATTTTATTACTAAAGTTTACCAATACTGTATACTACTATTAATCGAGTCCCGTAGATTTAAATTATTGAGTAATTAGAGCAATAAAACCCATTCATAAATCGATTGGCTCAAAGTAGGACATCTTAATGTTACCATGATCATATTCGATGGAATAATAAAGCTTGTTCCAGTTAAATATTAACTGAGTAGTGCAGCTGCCGATAAGTGCAGCCGAATCATCGAGATTATTAATTTAATAGCTATACATTTGTAATAGATACGATGTTAACGTTCTCCCATTATGTATTGAAATCTAAAGTTAATGTTTATTAATGTTGACGTCTTGTGGTTTCTATTTGTATCTAAAAATATCAATGGTATTTAGAATAGGTATATTTAAGGATACAAATTTCAATTAAAAATGTGTAATTAATAAACTAGTCGTCATAAGAAGATAAACATTATATGATAATATTAGGCATTTAATAAAATATTTATTCTTAGCACTTTAACCGAAATGTTAACTTAAAACTTAAAAAATATACAGTAGGTACATCTGTATACAAACATTAGGAGACAACGTACAGATAACATTGAATGTATTGATATATTTTGGGTAATTATCGTTTAACTTAAATATTATTAGTAGTTACTTTGTTTTTATAAAGATACACTCCAATTTTATTCGTCCATATAAAAATATTATAATTAGGAGCTACACACAGACTATGTTTCATGCTAAAAATAATTTCATTTTAATGTTCTCTCGTTGTCAGTTTATTTTAGTTTAGCTAGATGACTACTGCTTGCCGGAATTTATTAGTTAACCGTACGACAAACTGGGTGAACACTAAACAATGTTAGGTAACAGTATTACCACACCTGCAGCGTCATTTGACTAACTGAATCTGAGATATTAATTGTTAAACGTTTAATACAGTATACATCAAAATGTAAGCAAATATTCCACGAACATGTTTATTTTATTACTAGCTGTGTATAACTAGCTGTATTCTGAAATAAAAGTAGCCTACGTTACTCCTTATTTCATCAGCTATTTGCCATTGAAAGTTCCGACAAAATCGGTCCAGCCGTTCCAGAGATTAACCGGAACAAACAGACAGACAGACAAAAATTGTAAAAAATGTTATTTTGTATACATATATACATACAAGTGTGTATATATGTATACGAGTACATAGGCATTTAGTAAAAAGCAGTTATTTTTATATTACAAACAGACACTCCAATTTTATTTATTTGTATAGATG
>DWNR01001563.1:0-14773 GCA_018250455.1 Polygonus leo
AACCAATACCATAAAACATGTTACTTTAACTAAGTATTTTACTTTAAGAATTTTCTTAATATTTCAATTTGAAATATCGTTATAAATTATCCTCCGTTATTATAAGGCAGTAACATCACATAACTGTAACTGCTTTTTAAAAGCTAAATTTATTTTATAAAATAACAAAAGCAATAATATATTTAAATAGTAAAATAGGCACAATTTACAGAGAAGCAAACTTTTGGTGAAACTTTATCAAACTAGAAACATCGAGCGCTTGACTTGACGCGATTGCAGCGCCATCTATTGTCGAGTAGCAAAAACTCAAAATTGTGAGACGATTGTAATGTCTTTGCAATCTGCAAGTATTTAATATACTTTGCGAATAAATTATTTTAAATGTATTTAAGTGTATTAATTAAACATAATATCAACCTCATGGTGTTACATAAAATAATTTTATGTAAAACCATGAGGAATATAGTAAATTTAGTATGTCCACCAAAATGTTATTTACACTATAAAACACTATGTAATATAAATATGAATATTAAAAAAATATTTATTTAAAATATGTATTAGTTTCAAGTTATTAAAGGTATTCATAGATATTTTAGGTCATTCAATTAGGGACTAGAACTTATTTCCTGTAAACCGATGTTTCTTCAATCTTAAATAATTATTACCACACTTGTAAAAATGTGCAGGTCCGTACATAAAGGACGTTGCTCAAATCAAATAGATATATTTCTTAAATTATTCAACATATTGAATTTAAGTATATAATGATCATTACTTAGTTAATTACAAAAGACAATTATTATAGACTAGGTAATATTAATATTACGTCATAGGAATTTCATTATTAGGCATTTTAGTAATGTATTTTTTTTATTTACATTCCAAATATAAAGAAGCTGTATAAAACTTTTTCGTGGCCACACACATTTCTAATAAGCATTACAAAATCCAATGAGAAAATTATGATGAAGTATCTGGTCTTATTAGAACATATTGATTTCATGAAATAGTACAACGTTATTATAACAGATGGCGTTAAGTTACACTACACAACCAAATAGACAAATAATGCGTTCTAATAAGATAATAACGTTATAGTTATACCGTGCCGTGTTTCTAATTTATAAAAAATATATAAATTAGAACTGTTATTTTGCAATATAATACAATTGTTCTCGTGTATTTTATATATTAAGTAGGTACCTATATAGAATAGGTAATTAAGTAAAGAAGAATATATATATTTTTTTGTTTTTTTTATTGTATAAAGGTAGCAAACAAGCATGCAGTCCACCTGATGGTAAAAGGTCACTGCCGCACATGGACATCAGTACTCATTCCCAAGTACGATTGAATCATAACTGAATTTGATCACAGATGCGTTGCTATCCCTGAGGACTAAGATGTTCGTCTCGTGTATAAGTGTAGGCGACAACCACGCCTCTCCAAATAGAAACACAATAAATTGCTTCACGTAGGATTATGAGAGTGGCGGTGGTACCTACCCGGTCGAACTACAAGTTTTCTACCACCTGGCAAATATGTTATTGTTTATGTAAATACCCAAATAGATTCTTGTCTAGCATACTAGGTTGGTATAAAAAAAAATTATATTATACTTCAATCTAATGAATGCGTTTATTGAGCTGCAAACCTGTTCCACCAGAAACATACAACGAAAACTGTTGTAATTTCATTCATTCTGCATGATCAATATTACGGCTCCCAAGGATCACATTTGTAGTAATAATTGTATCCTTAATGTCCCAACTTTTCGCAGCAGCCCCCAGAGGTTGACCACGGAAATCTTTAGGAACACCTAAACAAAACTTGGCTCGTCTATTATTTATGGTAATGTCGCAATGCAGTTCATTATATAGATAGATATCTATATAGTTGTAATGAAATATAATCGATATACTACTCGATCAAATTAAGAATAGGAATGACTTTCGGCCATTTCGTGACATCATAGCCTATAAAAATACCTTATATTTAAATTTAAAAAAAATAACTATTTTCATGTGTATATTTTTGTTTTGTATGAATAATTAACGCTAATTATTTTAAATCTTTTTTGCAAACCTTACTTTCAGAAACAAATGTTACTTCAAGGTCATTTTTATTTCTATTTCTGGTTTGATCGCATAGTATTTCTCTTCCACTGCTGGGAAGAAAAGAATAAAAAGCCGCCATTGTCACCATCACAACGCATGTTTGTCAATTGCTGGGCACAGGTCTCCTGTTATTCTTCTTTCTTCTCTTATTAGATATATATAAAATCGGCCAAGTGCGAGACGGGCACACACAAAGGTTTTGTACCAACTAGAAAGCGTGTTTGGAAGTATAATTAAAAAAATTAAATGTAGGTATCTTTAATGTTTACTTTTACCAGTATTTTTTATCATGACAGCTATAGTATTGACGAACGACAAACAGTGAAGCCTTATTAAATAGGGTTCTGTTAACACCTTTATTTGTACTGAACTCTTAAAAGCGTGTGATGGATGGTCCAGGGTAGGTAAGAGGATCCTACATATTCTTACTTAGACAAAAAATGCATGAGGTCTTACCAAGTAAGTAATTGGTTGCTTCTGAAAATCAAGTTTGAACTCTTCAGACTACTAAGACGTTAGTGAGTGTACAGTAACTACCTATTACTCGTAAATACTTGTACCTACAAAGCAAAATCATTTATATTCCGCTGTTACAGTTACAGTTGGCAATATTTTGTGTTATGGTTGAATGCTTGAAGAGAATATAGGTAATTGAAGCATTTCGTGTGTATTTTGCAAGTGTACAGATTAAATTAACGACTTGGTTTCATTTACGACTCGTGCCGTTTTTGAGTAGTATATAATTATCTATAACATATATTTGTATGAGTAATAGTTACGCACATCTACCTTGTATTTGTACCTACCTATATTATTTGTTTAAAGCACTTTTTGTACACACACAGAAAGTTAAAATACAAAGGAAACTAATCTATTGTTATTAGTATTTTATACGGATTTATAAATTATGTATTCATTAGTCCTCTCTTCGAATGAGAAGTATCAGTTCAGTTCTATTCAAAACAATACGTTTTGCAGACGTATTTTTAAACTTGCAAATCCAAGAAATACTTACTTAAATATTAGCAATAAATATATCTGTGAGTATTGGTGGTATTGTTGGTCTTTTTTATTTTGAAATGAGAATACACATTTCTCCAATACACGAATAAAATCTTACCAGAATAACTTCAAAAGGCGGCATGCCTATGGACTTACTGGAGCAATTGGAACCATATTTTCTAATACAATCATAGGTACGAGTAGTTATTTAATATAATATTAATCTAATCATAATTTTAGATGATTCTAGTTAGACTTTAAATAAGACTTAAGTACAAAAAAATGAAATCTTAAAAGAAAGAAATACTCAATGAGACATCTCGTTGTAGTACTCACAAGTAAGATGCTAACTAGGTATAAGTTTTTAAAAAGATTTTTCAATGAAAAAGTTACAAAATTTGATTTGATACTAAACCATTACGTATCTACACAACTTAACCCGTTAAATCACAAATAAAATAATTCGTATTAGGCCAATGCGTGCTTACTCAACTTAACCCGTCGCTAATGCTAATTAGAACCGACCACGCGTGCCCCACCGCTGACCGATGGGCAGTGGTCGGTTAGGCCCCGCCTTCCCATCGGACACTACGGGGTTAAGTGATAAGACAGTTTGTGAAATTGTTCCATATTTAAGTAAATTATTAGAGGATTCGAGCTGTCAATTGTTCGTCGGTGAGTTCGTTAAACTATTACGTACCTATATTATTTCTCGAGTGTATGAAATAACTATTTATCGCATATATTTTAGAAGCTACATATATGATAACTTAACACTTTAAATGCCCCCTAACAAATTTAATAAATACCGACAGATTAAATATTATAAAATGATTTTTATTATTGATTTGAAATTTAATTCAGAGCTTGATATGTACGTATCCAACTTTAAAAAAATAGTAAATAGGCTGGTAATAAAACACAACATCAGTTAGTAAATCCGTTACATTTGTTTCATATCTTAATTTATGGGTCCTAAGAAGAAATACCGAGTGAACTTTATTTCCAATAACTTTCCAGAAAGGCGATAAGAAGACCGAAAGATCAAATTTCAAATGTTAAAGCAATAAAACAAAAATAACTAATCAACGAAATTTAATATAATTATTCCTTGACTAATGCAAAACGATTACATATATTTTATGCAATTTAAAAATAATAAATATTTCGTTACTCATATATATATATATATAACAGGTAAATAATATTTAGGGCAATATACAAAAATGAATATTACCCAAAATTAATGAGTGGACAATTTTAAAAATATAGGTAACTCTACATCTCTTACATATTCTGCATAACGCACTATTATGGACGCAAACTGGTTCTGGATCTATTAAAAACTTTCAAAGCATTATAGATAAATTAGAAAAATAAAACGAACGAAAGGTATTCAATACTCGCACTATTATAAAAATTGCGACCATCTGCCAGTCACACAATAAATTGGCAAACTGCATTTTGCATGCTAAAAGGGGTTGTTGTAGAACAGGTTTTTATTAATAAAAATATTAGATCATCACTATTATATTATTTTTATTTGTTAAAAATACGTGGCGTCTAACGCAAATGCTAAGTTCATTTTGGTTACATGTTTTGTTTATTATTATTTTAAGCATAATTATAATAACTGTACAGGACACAGTAGACTCCTAATTTCTCCATCTTCATCTTCATTGGTTGTAGTCTTTATCAAAATCTTAAGGCAATTTCAATTTATTTCTGAAATAAACAAATATAAAAATGTGTAAACAACACGTAAAATAAAAACAGTCTATAAAATTATAAAGAGAATATTTTAACATTATTAACTTTTTATAATCACTACCATCAACATAATATAACTTACAACCAATTACATATACCACATAACACAAATAGATGCAGACATGTCCACAATACATAATGAAATATTACAAAAAAATAATATTTTACCCCAAGCTGCACGAGGGTTACATTATCAGAAAACAGGGAAACGGGTTAGATAGGTCACTCTACATAGGGGGCGCATTGAAGGGTTAAAACTCCCCTGCAACTGGACACTGCATTCCGCTCAGTATGAACGGGTTAAAATATCTGTAAGCAGTTAGAAAATATGTAAATGGATATACGAGTATTAGGCTGGTCTCCAGGCAGTAGAATTCGTGTAGTTCCACTGTGGAAATACCACCGCCACCCTCATAATCTTCCATGTAGTAATTCTTGCAATTCGGTTTGGAGAGGCGTGGTTCCCGGCTATACTTACAAAAAAGGCGACCATCTTAGTCCTTAGGGATAGCAATGCATCTGTGGTCAACCTCAGGTATGATTAAATAGTACTTGGGAATGATTATAATCATAATTATTAATGTCCGTAGATGGCAGTGACCGCTTAATATCAGGTGGACTGCGTCATCGTTTGCAACGTATATGACAAAAAGGCTGCTAAAGTGACCTGTATGCATTTTAGAGAACTATTTTTAAATCTAAAAAACCAGAGTGTATCACACTTTTAAATCAGAAAATTGATTATATTTCTAAACCGTGTAAACAACTTTAGGCCATTCTGGTATTGTGGTTACCATTTATAATAACACAAATCCAAATAGATATCTATTTGGTCGAATTCGTTAATATGCAGTTAGATGATACTATTATAAGCTTCGTATTATGAGTAGTTTCATCATCACAAATAATTTCTGAGCTCGGTCTCCTTTCTCCATTAAAAGAATCTAGTTCAAAGTCGACTTTGCTGTCCAAGTGTGAATTGGCCAGCAAAGTCTTTTTTACAATACTAATATTAATAACTTTTTTTAAATACCTATTTTAAGTGTGCAGTTTCTTCACGATGTTTGCCTTTACGGAAAATTAAGTAATAATTAAATTATAGGCTCCAAATTTTAAGAAATAAGAGGTGACTGGGAGTCAAACCCGGACACCCGGCGTGAGAGTTTAATTCCTGACCACTTTGCTGATGCCTCTAGTATGCCAATACCCATATAAGCCTATTGGCATATCCGGGTCCAATACCCGGATAATCAGCTAATATGTTCTACTATTTTAGGTTCTTACCGGTAATACACACACATATTTTATATACGATATATATACAGTACGATTCATTTTGGATTAATATAACTTTCGTTTATAGGTACCTTTTTCTTAAATGATAATTACAAAAAAGTGTTCGCGAAGATTTAAGATGGTGTTTTATACTGAGCAAGTATTATACTAAGTAGAACGGATTCACATTATTTTATATGTTTAGAATGTAATGGAACAATGTTACCATCATAAGTACTTGTGCTGAAAACCACCCTTACAGAATGAGAAGGATTTAGGCCATAGTCCACCACGGTAGTCAAGTGTGGATGGGTTCACCTCACTCGCCTTTGAGTTTTAAGGCTAGTAGGTTACAGGCTTCTATGTTACGACGGATCTTCAGCATCAGAGCCCTGAATCACTTCAAGTACCATCAGTGGGTCCATATACCTACCTTGTTATCTATTTAATTACTATACCTACAAATCCTTGAAAAACCTTCAAACATTACCAACACCACTCGCAAAACATTCTAAACGTTTTTGACATTCGAAATCTTCATTACAGACTATTCTGCAGAATGTAATCAAAGCAATAGACGAAATATAGACATAGTTAGCAACGTCCACACTACATTGGTCTGTGGAACTCTTTAGTCCTTCTCGTTTTAAATAAGAAAAGAGACAACAAATAATCCGCGAGAGGTCTAATTTAAATGGCTGAGATGCTCTCTACAATTCGAATCAAAATTCAAAACCGCGCGCTCTCTTAATCCGTGTTGAGGATCACAATAAAAGGTAATACATTTAAACTCTCCAACAATTGCTACGACATTGCCGACCTTATTGCCAAGGCCGATGAGATTAGATCGCCTTGTTTAAGACAAAAATAAGATTATCCAAGCGAAAGTAGAAGGTGAAAGGGAGACATTTTGGGTAAGGCTCGTTGCACAGTGCGTTAGAGATAAACTATTGAGTAGTTTTCTGTGTAACCATCATTTAATTTTATATTATTATGATAACTTAACCTCACAATAAGGCCACCAGAGGGTAAGTTCGCCTCAACGCCTATGGATATTTGCAGAACCAAGGGGACTGCCAAAGCGTCGCCATGGTTGAAAGAGAGTTATTTTCGCACCCTATATATAAGACTCCACATCATAGTGCTCTGGGAATATCTGAGGAGGAAACTTATTTACTCGCACATAATTAAGTAGAGACATTCTTAATAGCTAAAATTCCGACCATTCCTACTTAGACATTGTATAAAATAGCATCTCATTTTTTCATAACATTTTACAAAACAAAATCATTATCAGGAAAAGTATATGGTTGAAAGATAAAGAAAAGATTTCAACAACTTTTTTAACAACATAACAGTGAGAGAAATTCGAAACATCAACTTCAAAGTACATTGCTACCACTTAGGACTACAAAGAAAAAAATATTTCTGTTATAACATACAATGCAATACAACATATATAGTGTTATATATAGTTTATATAAATATAAGGCCAAGTCGCACTGATATCAAATTTATAAGCATCTAATATCAAGAGAAATCTTTGAACAGTCTTTTAGGATACGGACATAAATTAAATCTCATCTGAATTATTGTTATTTGTAACAAAACTGATATATTACTATCTACCGTTATTTGTACAATTTAAAATTGGTTTTAACTATAATAAAATTACCTACACTACGTTTTGTATCGATATATGGCGAATGGCATAACATGTAAGTAATTAATTCAAGTAAAATTCGTGGGTATTTCGACCTATACTTAGTTTAGTGTCGTTAGGTCGAAATTAAGGTAAAATTTGATGTCATCACATTTAGTTTAGTGTCGGAAGGTCCTTAAAGCAGGTGGCGGTCGCACATAGCCATCTAACGCCACTCATTTGAGCTTAGCAATCAACTCGCAAGCGTGAGCCGAACTCATAAGAGATCTCAAATATTTTGCGAATTCACGTGTTTAAACAACCATTTACGAAATGTACCCCTTATGTCCTAAATGCGCGTTTAAGACTAATGTTATGAATAAAGTTAATAATTATGAAGAGGATGCTTGTATGAATCACTAATGGTTAAAAGTACGATACAAGTATGTATAAGTATAGATTTTACAAATAAATATTCTTGACAACTCAGTGTACATAAATTTAAATTATTACTATTTATAATAACCTTGTCACATTTCCATTGAAGTCATTAAACGACTACGACGAAAAAGACCACGACTTTTTCGCCAAGTGCATAACTATTGAAGAGAGAAGAATTGTAATTGATTGCTTATATTCAATAAATTAATAACGATCAAATATTTTGCAAAATGTAAACCTTATGTCCTAAATACTCGTTTAAGACTAATGTTATGACGGTGGAAGTTTATAAGGAGGATACTTGTTTGAATCAGTTATTGCTAGATGAGCTTATTAAGTTACATATTAAATAATAGTGGTATACTTAATACGCTTAAAAGATAAACACTATTCTGGCTTATTTATCTATATAAGTATTCGTACATATGTTTCTAGTATGATTCATTTGTCGAAATTACTTTTAATAGTAGTTTTCTCTGTCCCATATCACTAACTCACTCTGTCAGAGATATAAAATACAAATTAAGACAAAGTACAACATGATGGGCAAATAAGATTAGTAGAGACGCATGTCTTTTTCCTTATTTTTAATATATTGTTCGTATTTCCCACGCCATATTTTCAAGCTCAAAAGCAAGTGATATATTTAATTAAAGACGATTTTGTGTATAAACTTTATAAACATACAAATATTACACGAACAATTGAGATAAAAAATTGATTAATTAATAGAGATACTATTCAACAAATATATTTAAAGCTAAACAATTTTTTTCATTTCATTTCAGACAAAAAAAAATTAAGTGTTTATAGTATCGTTTGATTACCTACACAATTATCATGACTTGATTTAAGAACACAAACATGCAATTCTCTTTCATACATATAGATACGACGATGTAGAGAAACCATACGTCGCACGATACCAAGACATCACCATAATGAAAGTGCTATAAGTTGCAAAGCATTGTTTAACCCGCCGAACTTTTGTATCTAGACAGCGACCAAAAAAGTGGCCATTTAAAAACGCTGGTACAACGTGTCGTAATCTCTCCCAAAACAAAGGACTGTCGCGCATTAAGGCCCACAGAATTTGAAAGTGGAGCTCGGTTGGATTTTCGTCGAAATTTTCGGGGTAACATTATACCCGTACATTAGGGCTAAGTGATAGCGTCACATTTGTTGGATTAATTCATCATCCGAATTGCCGTGGCCAGACTGATGGGCCGGAACGCCCGACCCCCGCCCCCACCCTCTTGCTCCTCGCTGATTTTCGTATGGAGTTTTAAATTGCGATTCGTGTAATTTCTTTAGCTTTCTGCCGAGTATGTCGGTCTGTGGTATGTGGTACTATTATATGTAATTGTGTTTACTTCGTCTAAAGAGAAATAAAATAGACACTCTATGTCAGTTAATCAAGTAACATAGCTCCAGTGATTAATTTAGCTGTTTTTCAGATTAATCAGATTTATGTTAATGTTTAATCAGATTTTACCTAGTTACTAGTTTAATAAGGAATTTGTGTAAGTTTCCAATAAGTATTTCTGTAAAATCACGATCAACTCGCTTGTCGTTTGTACTCGTATATCATCCGTAATTTTACATTGATATAAATTGCAATTATGTACATAACCTATTTTAATAAGCTTTTAGACCCAATAGGTCGCTCTGTAATTAAGTTTTTTAAGGCAGTACGATATCGTCCCTGGTTGCCTTACTGCACTACGTCCTAAATCATATCCAAAACTCAACAAAACAATTGGGAATACCCAAAAAAGGTCACACACATCGTTATACCTAATACAATACTTGTTTCAAACTTCTAAACTGTATAAAACTCAGTGAAACCAAATCAGCGGTTGTGGCTCAGTTGCGCGAGCGCCCATTGCCCTTTGCCTCCTTCACCCCCACAGGGTGGCCCCCACAGGACACTGCGAGTGTAAGGATAAATGGGAGGGCTGGCTCTTCTGGTTAAGTGTAGATTTTCCGAATGCGGTGTTGATGATGGTTGGCTAGTGCTTGCGTTGTTTTTATCGACAATTTAGGTATTTTGTAGATTTGTTACGAGTAAAATTTAGTTGTGTTTACCCAATAAAAATTTTTAAACAAAAATAAAACCGACTTCAAAATGCACTAAAAAGTATAAAATAATTTAAAATTTTGATGTCGGTGCCAAATGCAGTCGGCATCTCCTTCTTCTCTTCATATACCACTTGGCACCGACATCAAAATTTTAAATTATTTTATACTTTTTAGTGCATTTTAAAGTCGGTTTTATTTTTGTTTAAAAAAATTTATATAACTCATATTCGCGTTTATAATTATTACCTTAGTTTATACAGCAAATACGTCTTCTCTCAACTTTGTCACATCGAGTCCACAAAACCGATTTTCAGTACAAGCTTTGCTCGTGCAGTTTCGACAAACACGAGAGCAGATCAAACACGAAACCTCGAAACTTCACCTATGAAGCTAGAATTTTGCAGTTAGGAAGTTTATAGACAAGAGGTTAGCGAGCATTTGATTTTGCAGCAGGACCGAATCAAGATATTTAAAACAGGGAACAGGGAAGGGAAAAAATCAAAATCAAAGTCAAAATCAAAAATCATTTAGTCAAAGTTGGTTCCTTCAGAACTATTTTTGAACGTCAAGAAAACTACCACCGCTTCGGAAGATTCTCTATGGAGAAAATGCGGCAAGAAACTCCATAGGTGTGCTTGTGCATCTTTTGAATATTTTGCATAACAAAGTTTAACTTATACTATAGATTGATTCATTGTGGAGCCAAAATCATATCAGACCAAGCGTACTTATTATTTAAATAATCATTAATACTGTAGTAGGCTTTTTTAATGAATTAATGAATGTATTATATTAAATTGCTTGTTGTATATGTGTTGGTGATTTAAGTCCTCCTAAACACCCGGACTGATTTTTATGGCTTTTTTTCTGTGAAATTAAATTGATTCAAGAATGGTGTATATTTACAATTTGATCCGATAGGTGATAAGGGTGGTCCAACCCAAAAACTTTTATTTTTAATTTTGAGCATAATTTTTAGTTTAAATTTTTCTTATTTTTTGTATACACCCCTTGACTTTCACACTTCTACCACCAACTCCCATTTTTTTATATTTTTTATGACAGAAGAACATTTGTAGCGCCAACCAGTATACTTAAATAAAACTATTTATCTTGCTTTCCAACTTGGGTACAAAGCCATATTTAAGTATCTAGTACAATGTTAAACATCAGCATGGAATCGTTAGTAGCGAGCCCAACTCACAATTGGCCGATTTTTCATATTCTTAAGCTACAATAAGGAATGTTCGCAGCGAGGTGGATTGGGATAGATCGCCGACTACGCTTTCTTACCGAATTTAATTTAACGCACCAGATTGAAGGTCTTTATTGATACACTGGAAATTGCGCAGCTATTTTTTTCTTTGTACTTCATTCGCTGTGTGTAATGATTTTTTTCTTACAACCTCAAAATTTTGTTAGCTAGTTTGATTAAATATAGACGTCAATCCTAAATCAATCTTCACCAAAAATTATGAATTGCTTTACATAAGATTCTAATGGTGCCAGTGTTCTCTTCACTATCGAATTATGAGGGTTCGCCTACCTTCTGATCTGTCTTAAATATAATTTTAAAGCAAAATATCAGTGACTCACTGACTTGTTATACAGAAAATAGCAAATTTTGGCACAGAATTTTTGCACTTTAGTAGTAAAGTTGGATTTATATATGGATTCATATGGATTTTTGTAGTGTATGAAAATAATAAAAAATCTCCCCTGCTATAACGCCTTCTATTGAAGAAATACATATAAACAACCGAAAGTTACTTTAAAGCCCATTTGGTGGCAGCCCGACTCGCACTTGGCCGATTGTTTCATGTTCCGCACAGCTCCTTAAGCTACAATAAGGAATGTTCGCAGCGAGGTGGACTGGGATGGAATCGCGGACTACGCTTTCTTACCGAATTTAATTTAACGCAACAGATTGAAGGCCCTTATTGATACACTGGAAATTGAGCAGCGATTTTTCTTTGTACTAAACTTCAGACAAAGTGTGTTTAGCAAGGCACCAACAATATATAATAAAATACCAACAGCCATCCGTACCATTACAAATATACAAGTATTCAAAAAGCAATTGCATAAATATCTCGTTGACAAAAGCTATTATAATATTCATAAATTTCTTAACGACTACAAATAAATTTCGTACAGTCTGATTTGTTAATAAATCTATTTAATTATTTTATGCACGAGTATGTATTACAATTATTAAAACTTAGCCCTGTTTCGACATGTATAAAAATCTTTGACATATAAAATAATAATTTATGATTCAGATATGTACAAATTTTGCATACCCAATTATAGTAGTTGGGGTTAGGATAGGCGCAAATTAACTAATCATTGTAACCTAACACCTTTGTAACCTTCTCCCGCAAATAAATGATTTAATTTGAATTAATTCGTTGTGTTATATATTTTGTCTGACAAGCTCAATATGTTAGGCTAGAGTTTTGTTTGAATAATTTGCTCCTATGAGAGATTTACACATAGTACAACGAGTGTAGTTCGATCGTTAAGATACTGCGCCCTGGTACTGCCAAAGGAAATATTTGTGAGGAAACTTAAACCGCTCAAACATTAAAAAAAAATTAAGGGTGTGTAAAGTGTTTCTGACCTTTACAAAATTGGCACATTTTTTTCATAAACGTAGTAAATGAGCATGCAGTCCTCCTAGTCCTCGAACTATACTAATTCTACCACCTGTCAAATGTATGGCTCACAAATGTATAACTTATTCCAGTTCGAGAGATATTGTACTTCGGCACACGCTATTGTCGAAAATTTCTGTGTACCTAAACCAATAATCATAATATAAAAAATAAATATGCATCGAAAAATGAAGCTTTAAATAATATTTTTACTTACAACACAAGCGGTGTTACCCCAGAACAGATTGACACTGCTCCAACAATCGGGACGCTGGCTTTAATCTCAACAATAAATTTCCTTTATCTCCCCAGACGTTCCCTCTTGAGCCCAAAAAAAGGGAATTTGTTCAAGTGCTACTAACAATAATCAATTCGACAATTTGAAATTATTTTTGTTGAAATATCAACTTAATATTTACTGTTCTTTATTGTATTGGTGTGTATTGAAAATTACACAATTAATTTGTAGTGCTAGTCTATCCCAAAATAATAATTTTGTACTAAATTGTGGAACGGCAATACTTTCATTATCAAAACATATAAAGTTTTAAACCTATACTAGCTTTAAAACAGGCACCATTCTACCCTTATATGTAATACTTAATAAAGTAATAAATAATAATAAAATAAGAAAACTAAACCTTTTTGTATCATGAACAAAACGAGCTTGCATACAATTTGATGTATTTTTTGTACTATATTCCACCAGATCTTATAACAAATTGACATTACGACATTTTTCTTGCAATGTTGATTCTGAATTTGATGGTAAAACTTAAAGTAATAACATTAACTTCTATGTTCTTAAAGACGAATAAAAGACGTATAAAAATGCGTATATTATCAGAATATATTGCGTATATTATCAGTTGATTCTGATTTTACCTGTAAAACTTTAAGTAGGTAATAGAATTTATTTTTATGTTTCACAAGAAATCAACATTGCATCGATATTCTATTATTGATTATGATATGAGTGTAAAACTTAAAACAATAACATTAGCTTTAGTGTTCTTATCGACGACATCCCACGAAATCCCACAACAGATTGACATTGTCCCGATACTCGCAACGATCGCTTTAATCTCGCCAATAAATTAACTTTATCTCCACAGACGTTCAGTTCCATTCCAAAAAAGGAATGTTGTTGAAAGTAATCAAATCATTTTTAAAATCACTAGTAGATAAAGTTATGAACACTTTATTTACTATTGCGCGTAATAGTTAGTGAAGAATTTTCTTGAAGTAAAAAAAATGTAATAAAATTTTTTGAAACCGGAAAAACCATACTAGCAAAATGCTGGATATTTTTATTTCTTATACTGAAAACTCACTTCCCACTTGCTATTTCTTCACTAATAGGCATGTACGGTAACTACGAATCTCTTATTTATATTTTCTCTAGAAAAACTGCAAAAATCTCCTTAGAATCTATCTGATGCATGCATGCAAATTATCTGATATAACAATATAAGATCATGAATTTTATAAAAACTGTGAGTAACTAATGTTATAAGCTCTTTAAACTATCTCCCATCTCAGTGCTCAAAATTAATCGCGCACCTTTAGAAGCGTCCATCCTAGGTTTATCACCGATATTTTTTGAGGAGCGTCTTACCAAAAAGTATATAAGTTCATTTTCTATATACAAGACTAAATAGAAAAAATCGGTTGTCTGTAAAGTCGGTTTACTGACGATAGTTGAATGACAATGTCATAAGAAAATACTGATGGAATGGTTTTCACTGCACTTGATACTTGACGAAAACACGTAAATGTATTAT
>DWNR01001564.1:0-14769 GCA_018250455.1 Polygonus leo
CGAAAGTGAAAACTGGCGTGAAATGTATTTATTTCTTTTCGTTGTACTACGCTACGGGAATTCGAAGAACAAGATAAAGATGCATACGTTTAAAATTAAACTTCTTGATCGTGACTAAAAAAGCAAAAATTGACTGACTAACTGACAACTGATCTATCAACGCACAGCCAAGATGGTTAGGTCTAGAGGAACTTATATTATATTGAATTATATAAGTAATCAATAAGAAGGGATTTTTAAGGTTCTTTCCCGTATGTGGCTAAAGTTGGGGATTAAATTTTTAACTTGGTTATAATTAAGACTGACTTTGATAAAAAAAATAATAACAATAAGATTTATTCATAACTGTACAGTATTCGTTACTGACTATCATGTACATATGTACAATTGTACATGTTTATGTACTCAGTGCGTATAATAAGATAAAGTTTCTTCAAAGTAAAAGAATATTCTATGTTATTGTTTTATACTCAGTTTATTTTCATCAAAAGATTTTAATACTCCAGTTAAATTCGCGCATGTTAATCAATTAAGACGGTACAGAATATTTGAATGAATCTGCGGCAGATGGCGCACCTTAATCATTTTGACATAAGCAAGCAAATAAATTGTGCGTCTAAGCACCACAAGCTGGGACTTATGTAATCAGTTGCTTTCATTATCCCCACAACGTAAGATTTTAATTAAATTCACGGAAATCGTATCAAGGACAGCCATCTTTTGTTGCCGACGAAGGTTCCCTAGAAGCAGTTACAGCAAATACAATGTTAAATTTACTTTTGTTATCCCCATTACACAAAAACAGGTTGACCCAAATATTCAGCCTGGGTGAAATATCGCTGCGCCGTCATTTATGCAAGTTCGCAAAAACGAATGCTGGTATCACAAGACAAGGGAAAAAGGACCTTGTTATAATAGCAATAACAAACAGAACGCGTCATCAGTTACCCCCGTTTCCAAGTTTCACGCCCTTTGCGTGTCATTTGGATGATATTTGAGGTCCCTCACTTTGTAATTAGAATAATCAAAGAAATAAAATTACTTCTTGTGTAAAGCTGCTTAGTACTGCGTCATCTAACTCATTGCATATAAGCACTCGGATAAAATATCATTTTAAAACACAAAGTATGTTTTTTGCTGTCAAATATAAAGTCGGTTATTTGATTGTTTAATGAATGTAATAGAGAAATGCATTGGACATGTACGCATAATATTGTAATATCAAGAATGTCTTATAGCCCTCCGATACTACCGGGTTATTATCCCCGAAACGTAATCAGTTGGGTCGGGTTATCCTGGCAAGAAATGTAAAAATATCCGCTGTTTATTTGTATCAAACCCGGGCAAAGGCAACCCAAACGCGTATTCAGCCTGAATATGAATGCAAACTGCCCCGGCGAACGGCCGGAATGGCGAAAATCAAATTAGGTATGGCGTGAATACTTCACGGCGACGTCGGGAAAAAAATTGAAATCAAATATTCATTGACTTTCAACCGGATAAGCCGGCCCGTAGCCATTTCAATACATTTTATTATCTATTTTTCGCGGTACCCCACTCGGCCCACAAGACGACGATTTCGACCCATTCAATTATTAATCTCAATAATCAAATCGCTCGGTCTATTAACATACCAAATTAGCTTTGCCGGTTTTCGTTCGACGCTCACCTCTATACGGAACGTAGACCCTTATCTGCCTGTTCTATCGGTGCCAACGCGTACCGGGTACAATCTACAAGTGCCTAACAACAATACCGGGTTTTATTTTAGGCATGTTACATTTTGCCCGCAGCTCTACGTGCGTGAAATTGTTTTTGTGACGGAGAGACGAGCGTACTGAAAACTGATAATATGAATTTTTCAGAGTTTCGCTAGTGCATTGTATGATAACTTTTGCGGTACGTAACACAAATTCTTTGCACATGGTCTGAATTTGGAACATTTAGATAACATTTTTGTGCGGTATTCAAAGTAGGGACGATCATCGTTCGGATAAAATAATCGGCGGCAAAAAGCCCTAAATCCGACACTTTTGTGAATACACTTCCCTGATCGTTGTTTTGTTTATAAATCAGGTGTTGAATAAGGACTTAATTTAAGGGGTGATTTTTATATGGAGCTGTTGAATCTGTGAAAATAAAAACCTTTTAGGCTTTTCAGTACATTAAATATGCGCGAATAATGCGTTTAATAGCACCCTTTACTTTTATTTATGACCGCTTTTGGTTGTAAAAATAATTAACGGTTTCCCATCTCTTAATCTGCTATTGTCTCTTTAAATTATTTTATTTTGCGCTAAATGATTTAGATATTAAATTTGAACATAAATCACGTTTTTACAAGCCAAAAGGATAACATAATTTTGAGACGGAACAAAAGAAATGATTTAAATACATTTCATACTAAATTGTAAATGACATTAGAATAATCATATTTTTGTAATCTCCACTTGAGTACTAAGAGAACTAAATGGATTTAAAGCCCTCATTCCTTGGCAACTAGTTTATAACTGCCATAAATATTAATCCAGCAACAAGTTAGTACCCATTAAAATTTCATAAGTTGATGAAAGATTTTTCTTTTATAATATAGGTGTATACATATAGAATAGGCCTCCGGTTAGACCCACATTATCCGGAGTTTTCCAGATGTCAATGGTTATGGCAACTGTTACCTTAACATCTTCGCCGAATGGCCCTTCGCCGTTTAATACCAAAAATGTTTAAGCAATACCCGAACCGGAAAATGTATCCGCGCGGATGTTTTCACGCGAGCATCACACAAAACGGTAGCGGAGCTTGAAGCAAATGCCATTATACGAAGGTAAAACGCGACATGTGAGACCCAAAGTTCATAAATATTAAACAAAAAAAACTAGCGGAACCAATCTCGGCGGGGTGGATTCCATTTGGTCGCACGAGCCACCTCGCACCGGTGGGACACATTTCTTCCAGTGCGTGCCTTGCTACCGTGAAAATTTCACCTCTCACTTTGCATAAGAGTAGTGTTATCTATATTTCATTCGACATTCGTGATGTGTAAAGACGCCTATTGCGTGAATCATAAATGGCGATCGTTTTCGCCCGGCCCCATAAAATTTCTTTCAGCGCGTTTCTAAAGTCGTCCGTCTATTCCCTCGCGTTCGCTTTTTATTTTCGCTTCATAAGACACTTTATGGCTGAGTGAAATGAATGTTTTCTTATTGCCAAAATGGACTTAAAACAATGTTCCTCAGTAGTGGCCTCAATAAGTATTGTTATAATAATGCTATACATTATCATAATTTCCCGTTTGGTTAGACTGTTTTAATATTTATGACATTAACCGAAATTCTCACATAGTAGGTACATCTACG
Source organism: Polygonus leo (assembly GCA_018250455.1). Lineage (NCBI taxonomy): Eukaryota > Metazoa > Arthropoda > Insecta > Lepidoptera > Hesperiidae > Polygonus > Polygonus leo. The sequence goes on from DWNR01001564.1 coordinate 3,357, forward strand.
TAAGGAAACTTTATACTTGACTGAAACTGTAACCGCCGGGAGACGCTTGCACGAAATCTTGCACAGGATTTCTGTGTATAAAGTAAACGAAAGGGAAAATTCATCCCCAAAGGAGATACTAACTAGGGGATGTATGTCTGTCTGTAATGCTATATAAATAAAGTCAATTGCATTTAAGCCCAAATTTATTTAAAGTTCTATAAAAACATACCTTTATAGAGGTAACAACCTTTCTTGATAGTTTTCTCGTACATGTCATAAAGCACTGTTCAAATAAAACACAGTGTATTTGAAAACAATATTTTGAATGTTTAATGCAACTCCTACATTTATTTAAATCCGAGAGCGTCTTTATTTGTTCCGAATAGAATCTTCGGAGCACTTCAATTCAACTATTTTTGTACACGTCGGGGCAATTCTAATACGTACCGTTAAAGCTTCTGAAGAAGCGCTCTCGGTTGGAGCAGACACTCAGTCTGCGTCTTACTTGGCTCTTAAGAACAAAGGATTTTGATCTTTGCGCGTCTCATATAAGAGTTGTATGTAGGATTTTGTGTGTTTAAATGTGTATTCAGCGAGTGCTAAGTGGTAGCACGTGGCAGCCTCCGTTGGGAGAACGGGAATACTTTAAGCTCAGATGCATCTTGAGGAGAACCGCTCTTGTTAATATAACGTGTATTACACTTAATTCACTTTAAAACAATGTTCGCTTTGAGTGGACTCCGTTCATTATTTCATTGAAGCTAACAAGTTTGTTTGATACTTGCCTATTGTTTTTGTTTGTTACTTAAACGTGAGTTGTTATTTAGTGAAGAATTTGGGTTGTTGGATGTTTGGATATTATGTATTTATCTTCTGGTAACGATTACTTTTGTGACTTAACATCTATATTTATTAGGCATTGTGTTAAAGTGTCATAAAATATGAGTATTTTTTATTATTCTGTATATCTCATAAGTACTCGTATATATTTTAAAAAGATTAATTGGTTTTATGACGTAATAATTTTATTTAATTAACTGTATTTCTAACTGCAACAAAAGAACCAGTGAAAATATAGCCAGGGTAATAGTAATTTGTTTAGGAAATGCTACACTACATGATATATTTGTTAAAATAAAATTAAATAATTATGTATTTACCCTAATACACTGTAACCAAAGCCATTTAAAATGTAGCTATATTATTAAAAAAATAATGCTAATTTCTCTGTATAATACTCGTATAAGCTTACGGAAGGTAGCAATCTTGCATATAGCCATACGTAACAAACGAGTAGGTAGTATCGCTCCGTTGAACCGACGAACGCGTGGTCTCAGGAGACGACGCGGTTGAGAATGCATCTGGCGTGATGCATATGAGATAAAGTGGGAACCGAAGCTCTTGGGGCCGCTCCGTAATCACGCCAGCCGCCAACATTTGCATAAACTATAACCTGGCTAATGTATACACTAAATGCATTCAAGGTGACGGCTCAAATGAAGCGTGTAACGAGATTGATATGACGGTAGCGGTTGTTTACGTAATATACGTAGCAATGCAACAAAGTTAAGTTATCACTGCTGCTTATACATTTATAATATTCTACAAATGAATCAAGATTGCTGGTTTTGCAAATGTCCATAGGCGACGGTGACTATTTACCATAGCTCGTCTGTCTTACCGCTAGGTTTAGACATAAAAGAAAAGATTATCTTCTACGCCATCGTGCCTAAACTACACAGCACTGTGAAAAAATGTGTCACAGATTTTTAAAAAAAGAGTACCGGGAGTTCCTTTCCACAGGCTTTTTTCTTGCAGTCTACCTTAGTCTAAAATAGGCGCTTAAAGCCGATGTATGTATTGATTTGAAAACATTTTACTAAACAATTTTGTATTGACGTTAAATTTTGAACGGCTCCATCGTAATTCGATACAATTATTCTACTATTGAGATAATATTGTTTATTTGCATTAACTAGACAGACGGGTATTATCAACATCCCAAGCCAAAACATTGCAACATCGTTAACAGAACCGTAGTTATAAAATGCGAATTCTTTCTTTGGTTTAGTTAACAATATCGGTAACAAAGTTTATGTGCATTAAAAATTCCATATATAATTTATCCTTAGGTACAATGCAGTTTGCATTAGGGGAAGCTCCGAGGCGTACGTATTATAATGACACCCGTTTCAACAACAATTGTGTCTTGTTTAATTCTTTTTACAACGTACAGCTTGCAATGAAAAGATATTAATCAACGTCAGTATTTTATTGAAAAATACTTTTGTTGGTAAATTGTTATTTTATTTATGGAGTTCTATAAAATAACTACTGTTCTATTTTATGTTGTATTGTATTTCAATTGAGTGCCTTATGTATGTATGTAGAGTAGTCATACGAATATATTAGAAAGGGATTATTTTTATTTTTGTTGCCATAGTTTGGCTTAGAATTTTCCCTATAAAAGCATAATGCTTATTAAAACTAGCCACGTAATGTAATATATAATGGTCAAAAGACAAAATAAGCTTTTTTTTTAGTTCCAGAAATAAATATGGGAATAGATTAGGCACTGTGCGTCCATAGATATTAAATAATAATTAATATATATTGAGCCTGTATAGCACTTTGTTTAATATGAATTGATCCATCATTTTTTGTACAAATAATTCATCATATAAAGCCTTCAATAATATATTCATTCAATCTATTTCCCATCTTCGAACATCAGGTGTAACAGCCTCCGTTCAGCTCCGAAGTAGGCAGCGAATAATAAAACCCTTAGAACTCTGACGAACCAATTATAATAACATTCCTTTCAACAGTTTATATAACACACATTTCCTCCTTATTCAAATTTAAATAAGCTTCCATACCAAAGTTTGGAGTTCCATTTCGCGTTGCAGTTCCAAAGTCGGATTAAATCTCTTCCTACAAACTAACTACGTAATTCTCATTACAATTATTAATACGTCGAAAACAAGCCATTTATTTATTTACCTCATAACCCGCACTAAAATATTAACAGGTCGACTGGCAGCCATATCTCCCGTTTGCAATAAGTCTATTTACACGTTAGTGGGAGATTCCGTCCCAGAGGGGTAGCGGCGAGAAGTGGTATAGAAAATACTCGGAGCATTTTAGCGTCTCTGTTTTCCACGTCGGGTATCTATCGTACGCGAAATTGTCCAAAGTGTGCGCCGATATTTACGTCCCTTTGAAGATTTAGATGTACCCCGGATTTCAATTTAGATATATTCAGGTTATTTGGGTTGAATAAGACGGCAGTAGGTACCCTTATGTACTTTGTTTTATAAGCTAATAAATATTCACGGAATTGAACGAAATTACGTGAACGTCTTACTTTATTATATTTTCGTTTTAACTACCAGAGACATGTAATTAAACATTCATATTACATGACATCGCTACTTTATATTGACATTTAACTTAATAGAAAATAATTTAACATTTTAATACCTATATTCCTTTACCAAAAGTGGATGTTAAATAAGCCTTTGAATATTTTTCATAAGTACTTTGTTTTACATAGGTAAATTTATATAAGAAATTGTTTGTTAAAGTACTAGATACATGAGTAGGTCTTAGTCTTATCAATAATATTGTGAAAGAAGTACTTTACTGCTAAAGTATTATAGAAGCTTATGTAGAAACTACGATACAACTCACAATATAGAGCATAATGAAACCAAATGGAGTTTCATTGGGAATCGAACCTATAATTCCTTTGGAAGCAACAACAATGGCTTCTTAAGAACGGATGGCAATAAATCGAAGCCTCGAATTGATCGTCAATGAGGCATTAAGGAGCTAGCGCTTTCACAATGTACATTAGGAGTGTGTTTTAGCAAATCACTTCCTACGGGCCTGCTTAGAAAGGGATCGTGAAAAGAGTGCGGGAAATGACATAGTGGAACTCAACGACATACTCCCGTGAATAGTGTATACGATTGAAAAGTCATTCATTGTAAGGTATTTGTTCAACTGTGACCTAGTACTGAATTGTGTTAGTGGGATGAATAAAATGTTGTAAAAGTCATAATCGCTAAGCGAGTCTTAGACTGTTAGACCTACCACATTTCAGCAATTTAGCGACAACATTTAGATTTTTTCGGCAACAAAATAATAGTTACAAATAATTATTGGGAAAGATATATTTTAATGCTCGTCATCTATGAATTTATATCACGTGTCTAAGATGTTGAGTGTTAAAAATTTTATTTTAGAAATTTGAAAATTACTTTAATGAATCTCCGTAACTTATTTTTTAACGTAACTTACTTTAACTATGAACAAAAAGACAAATTCTCCAAAAGAAACAAATTTTTTATCGCTTACCGTTTCTCAGTGTGACAACGCAAGTCTAGGGAAAATGACTGCAAGCACACATTGTCAGCATACCGAACAATGAGGCACTCGACAAATAAGTGTATGGTGTCGTAATTATGGAACCGATGGCTTCGTATTAGCTTTGTGTCGATAAATGACGGCGCCCATTGTCATTACTAGTTACAGGCACTCGACTTTTCTATTAGTATTAATGGTAGTCAGCATTTTTCCAGTAATTATTGTTTGCTACATTGTATCGGCAGTCTTTATTCACACAATTTGTGTAATCTATTTTATATTTTCTAATTCAAAATATTTTTATCCAAGTGTATGTAATTATAATTATAATTTATTTGTTAACAGTAATAAAAAGTTTTATTATATCACTTTTGAAAGTGGTTTACTTTAAAAAATGTTTTATGAATTCTTTTTTTAAGTTGCGTTAAGACAAAATACAGAAAGAATAGATATAAATCAATAAGGTAACAATAAAAAGTTCCAACCCCTACGGAGTTTCGTCTAAATAGCCCCTGGCCCCGTCCAAAAGACATTCGTTCAAGTCTTGCTGCAATAAAAGTTGTAAATAGACTTAATAGGTACGGTCGGAGTTCCCTCGATGATTTACTACACGCCATCAAGAATGAGCATAATTTCTGTTATTACGGTCATATTTGCTTTAATTACCTACCGACATACTGCTAGCTTGTGCAATACACCCTCCTGTTTGATAATCTTAATGTTTGACGCACGTGAGTTATTTAAGAATAGGCGCTTTTAAATAACTAAGAGAAAACAAAAATAATGCGCACTTAGAACGATACCGATCGTGTAAATTTATAAGTCTAAATTTGAAGTTAGGAAAACTAACTATACTTTTTAAATAAATATATATATATCGTTCAAAACAGTGCCTATTTAAAGGCGCCATCTGACAAATGTAACGTGCGTGACAAATTCAAAACAGAAACGTGAATTCTGCATAATTATTCGCAAGATCCTAAGTAAGCGTCATCTAACGTGACGTCTAACATAGACTAAACTGCTGACTGGCCTAACGAATGACGTACGCTCCGTGGAATCCGCAATTATACTCAACATTCACAATTCGACGAAAATAAATGTATGACATACTTGAGTAATTTAGGTATAAGTATTCCTTTTTAATTTATTCGAAAATTAAAGTATTTATTCCACTGGATGTAGCATAGCGTATTAATACCACGTGTGTAGCGTCGATTAACGTACAAAAATGACATTTAGCTCGTTTAAAGTCATGCAGTCGGTGGCTAACTCAAGTGGCCTATAATAATTACCGATGCTTATGTAAGGAAGTAACGGGCAAAATTATAATGAACTCTGAAACCATATTACCTAGTATCGTGTAATTCATGAATCTACATTTGAAGGCTCAAGAACTAACAATTTTTTTTAATGTAATTTTCATCTTATTTTAAAATAAAATGTGCCTATTTTAATGCGAAATAACATGTAACGTGCGTGACAAATTCTGAAAGCCACGTGTACGATAACATGAATTCTACATAATTATTTGCAAGATCTTAGCATCTTGTTCCATGTAAGCGTCAGCCACATGACGTCTAACATAGACTAAACTGCTGACTGGCCTAACGAACGACGTACGCTCCGTGGAACTACCCGCAATTACACTCAACATTCAGTCCGACTGAAATGACGTCATTAGATTCGAATTTAGAAAACGATAGTCGGAAATGAATGTAGTGAGTAGCGACGTTTACTGGCTCTGTACGAATAAAATTTGGATTTCGGACGGTATAAAGAATAACGTTATATTTTTTGCCTCAATGTAGTTAAGCCATTATTGTCTACTAGCTTGTGACCATGGCGTCGCATGGTTTAAAACATTTTTGTCTACTTTGAATATATTATTATGTTGTGAGACATTCGAAAAGTATTTTTTTAATGTACCCTATGTTCTCTTCTGTACCTAGCAACGTGTGTAAAATTTCATAATAATCGGCTGAGGAGATAAAACGTGAAAGAATAACAAACAAACTCTTATTCAATCCTGATGACCGTGTTATTTTAGGATGAATGTTTGGGAAAATAACCAATGCAATACCAGCTTTGAAATAAATAAAAACGGACCCTTTTCTACCATTAAATTATATTTTCTGTTACTAGTATATTTTTAAAACTATCCATTACGCATTAAGATTACCTTATTCAATCATAAGGAAGCCTACTTAGACAAGAAGATTATCTTAAACTACCGTAACGAATCTCACTAAGACATAACTTGAGTACTTTCGCCACGCCGAAACCGCTTGTTTTGCTCGTATTAAAGGATTCCTGACATAATTATCTCAAAGCGACTTACTACGCACCCATTTATTAACCATCTTAATTACTAAGACCAAGTTAATTACACCGGGTAAAACTTAGCGCCTAAAGAGCGTTATCCCGTTAATTTAGTACTTACAAAGTTGCTTTAACGAAAATCTCTTTATGTCATACCCTGTGGGATATCGCTGAACTTCGTTCGGACGATTCCGAATGCTACTCCTAATGGCCCCCGTTAACTTTTTCATAATAAAATTATGGAAAAAATCCCGGCCCACTTGGAACAATTACTTTTATTTATGGCCCCAATAATTTACTGTCGCTAGCAATGTCGTTATATGGGATAAGGATATTTTCCTCCTTATTGGATTTTCTTATAATATATCGGTTACTTTGAATAAGTTCTGAGTGTCCATGGCAAACTTTAAATGTTCTTCGCTTCAAGATTAAAAACATATTTACATAAATCACAAGTCGACTTTTTCAATATGTTTAAAAAATTGGTGGAAATATTTTGATTCTGCAATCAAAATTCAAAAAGTTATTTCAATATTAAATTAAAAATTGCTTACGAATTTAAAAGAATGACATAATAACTATTCATTATTCATCCTTCATTATAGAAAAACTTAAATATTCAACGAGCAATTGAAGTAGGTATGCTATTAAACTCTTTAGACTTGTAACAAAGTAGCAAATTGGTTAGTGTGAAATTGCAACCATAACGCATATTATTGCAGTACATTTCGACAAAGAGAACGCGAAATTCCAAACCCATCTCATTACCTCGTTGACCGCACCAGCAATATGGGTTGTCGGTTACCGTAGCACGCTCGCGTAACTTTAATACTTTTATTATGTAATCTTTTATTACATAATCTGATTAAAGCAAGTTAAGTAGCTTAAGTTGATTTTTCGCAGCATTAATAAGCTTTATGTCGCGGAGACTCATATCGGCACTTTTTTATCACACAAAGTTGACAGTCGGAAATTTCAAGTATTTAGCGATAAATTTTATATTTAGTATGTAATCCTCGTTCCTTAGTGTGCGTTAGTAGACGAGTCGAGTATCGATCGATAAAGGAATTACTTTTAGTTGGGCACTTGCGCAAATCTTTTAAATTAACATTCCATTACCTACGACATTCTGACACCTGTCCGCAGGGCGGTGTTTCAATCGGCCGGAATGCGGGTGTGGTCGGCGTCCGTGCGTCCGTGCCTACAGCGCACAATTGCAATCAGTCTAATATGTTGAACAGTAGGTCCATCTCATTATCATGGGCGACCACAGGTGAATGATGGCGCGGCGCGAGTGCCGCCCGTTTTGTTTGTGGTCGATTTAACGCCCAGGACAAATTGCGTGTTTGCCGCCGCAGCCGAGAGATCATTCCAGAAGCGACGGGAATAAATCGACTGATTACTTTTGCACAATTTGGAATATAAAGCGAATTGTTTCGTCGTCCGTGCGGTGCGTATTGTTTAATTCGCTCCTCGACTGCGAATAATAGGTTTTTTTATGGTTTTATTATGACGGCGCTGTAATGACTGCATAAATTATTTTTTCCAGCGAAATTTATTTCGGGCGGACGCTCAAAAATCTTTTGTCATTTTATTCCGGTATCGGCGACCACTCTGAATATAGGAAAGTCATTTAAAAATTCTGTTGCTGACTTGAGCATATTTTTGTTTTTTTACATGGAATACCAAGCCTTGTCATTTTTAAATTGCAAAATAAAATTCTGATTTAAATTTGTTTGTGAAATCATAAGCAATACGTATAAATACTTACGTTTTGGAATAAGAAGAATTGTATTAACTTAAAAAATTGGGCTCCCAGATAAATTCTTTGTTTGATTTCTGAAAATAAGGAAAGACGTGGCACTTAAAATGTTCATATTTATTTCTTCGTTGAAACGAACTCTTGTTTTCATCCTCTTAACAAGAAAGTAATCTGTCGACCTCGGCCGCGATAACTGGATTTTTATGTAACAAGCCCGAATCGCGCCTACCCTCACCTAGCCCGGGGCTCTTTTAAGAAATCCCCGCATTGTCAGATTCTACTGAGGATTCGGAGTAATATACATTTTCCCGTATTGGAATTACAGCAGTATTTTGCTCATGCAACATAAAATCGGCGTAAAGACGACGGCCACGAAGGCTTGGGTGGTGAATAACTATCCTTTATTTAGTTCGCTCCTATGTAACAATCCTATGAAAGTTTTACTGTCGACTCTTCGGGCGCCGCTTCATAAACGAAGCACAGTAAAATGTAACAGGATTACTGCTATGCACCTCCGGGCGAATCAGATTCGTCTAGTCTTTGCTATATCTATGCTATTCGAAAAAACTAGAAAAACGCTTACCCAAAGATAAAAGCTACGCTAAAATGTTGTCGGAAATTTATCTATTCATTCTATGTAAGATTCTGTGCGATAAGATAGGTAACTTTTTATTCACTCACATTTATGAAGATTAATGTACTTAAGTTAATTAAACCGATGTGTACAAAATTTAGTTGCAAAATCAGCTCTACTGCACGAATTTTCCACAAACCTCTGGATTGGGTACATAATCTCAATTACAGCACTTAGGGACGGGAAAATGATAATACACGCTCCCGGATTCTGACACATGTATGCATAGCTCCAGTCTTAGTTGCGTTCCCAGCTGCGTAATATCGGTTAACCGCCCGAAATTATACACAAGTGTCGCATATAAGATGGGCCGGTAACACGTATCGCACTAAATTTTAGTTAGAGTCGTTGAGGCAACAGGTGCACGGGATGAGTTCGCCAGACACGCGTAATTATCATTGTTCGTACAGCCACTGGTTAAATACAAGAAAAATAAACTAAGCTACTTTATGCACTTAATTTTGTACTACATGTTTTTAGTACAGAAGTGGTGTTCGTTTAATGGTAAGTTGTAACTGCTGTCCATGGATAATTGTAATTAAACTAAGATAAGATTGAAGTTCTATTGATTATAGATACCACTTGCCACTGAGTACACTGAGATGGTCCTTTTATATTAGTATAACGGGTGTAAACGAATGATAATAGAAAAGGGATTATAACTTTAACATAAACTTGAGGAAATTAAAGGTTTTAATAATATGATGGAAAATAACGCTGGAAATATGTAATGCGATTTCAAATAACTTTCTGATTCGTTGTTAACGTTGCGGGTTATGTTGGTATTTTTCAAACGCAAAACCACAGGTGGAAGGTAGTAAATAATACAGGACAGCACTAAATTGGACAATGCTGCTACCAATTAGTGAATCCATTTGTGCTTTATTACCCAATAAAAACAGTGATCCAATAACCGCGGAATATTAATCTCCCAATTTGGACGAACGGTTTTCATAAAACAATTTTAATTAACTATTATCACCAATGCGGCGGGCGATCGCGTCAGCCCTTTGGGTGGAAAAATTAAATTATTTAAGTTTGTTTAATGTATTGACAGATGTCGTTCGCACGGCGATCACAACGAGCTGGAAACATCGTGCTGCCAATATCACTACATTTTCAATGAATTTTCACATTTTACTCACTTGTCAATTAAATGTCACACGCGATTCGTCGCGAATTTACTCAGTCGGTTGCGAATATCAAGCGGCCAAATGAAATTTGCATAAAAAACACATAGCTTCGCCAGGCCCTGTCGACCATAGCAAACAGTATAAACACGAACGTGTAATTCCGGTTTATAAATTGAAAGCATGGACTGGGTAAAGTGGCTGTGTTTATCATTTAATATAATTATTTCATTTAGGTTTATATGCTATGTTATAATGGTTGTTGCAAACTTAAAACCTTTTATATGCCATTTTGGTTAAATACTTTTTTTAAACATATCGTTTACAATTGTTTTCGATATCGTTAAAACTCCCGTTCGAAAATATTTCAGTCTTTGAAATTATAAGATGTTTAACTAAAATACTTATGTTTTCAGTACTAGATTATTTCCCTTTTGTTTATCAAGTTGCTTTTTGTAGAAACGAAGTTTTAAGCAGATAGATAACAACGATAGTATGTAATTCGCACTGATTGCACAATGAAATAAAAAATCGTTATTTGCAAAATCGCCAGAAATATGGATTATAATAATATGATCACATTAGTTGCACATGAAAGACGTCATTGTAAAAGCAAATGTGTAGCTGTTTTATTATTTTACTTTTTCTTTCGCAAATCTTATTTTACTTTAGAACAACAAAGGTAATACTATAAAGCCATTTTAATTCAAATCAAATATAAATTGATAAACGAAAAACAAATCCAGTTGATTTAAAATTTCTTGCCAAAATTATTTAGAAAGTTTAAGAAATAAAATTACTTAATAAGTATTCTGGACAGCGTTATCTTCAAACACGACGAGCCAAGTTCTGATTAGTCAATTTGACATAGCACTACGTTATGAAATAGGCCCTGAGGGTATTTAAAAATCACAGCACTGGCGAGATGTGATGTATCAATCGAGAATTAATTTAAACTTTGCTGGCCAAAGCGAGCAGCGAGCAGCCCAAGGGACCAAACGGGCATCAAATCGAATAGAAGGTTATAATTGACTGGCATCAAGCGAATAACGACCTAACCACCTCGTCGTCTTCAATGAAATATAAACCCTAAGGTGTTTAGCGTACCAACCACAATCGCTTAAAACTCAAATACGTTCATACTTCATTCTCCCTAAAAATAAGTGAGTTGGTGTCGTGGCGAATCTAACACTCACTTAGTAGATGCTTCAC
>DWNR01001565.1:0-14767 GCA_018250455.1 Polygonus leo
GTAAAGTAAGTGACGTAAACGACAAAATTGAATCAAATGAAGACTGAAGAAAACATGAAGCAAAGGGTCACGTAAAATTTAGACTCGAGTAAGCAGCAAAAAATATTGTTCAATCCTGAAGTAGGTAAGTAATAAATAACGCAAATCCTCTGGTTTTTCTGTGTTTTATAAAAACTCGATTAAGGGTACTGTCCGAATGCGGCCGTAAAAAGAGAAAATTATATACTCGTAGGTATGAACATTGAATCAAGTATGAAACGTAATTACTTCAATAAGGAAATAGGTCAATGAATGCAACATTAGTGGCAAAAGCGGATGCAAAATTTAATTTATATTAAAATTTATCACTGAGAAAATAATATTTGGATGTGGAACCCTATGATTGCCGTTTCTCATTTCATAGAAATTATAATCAGTGTTAGTATTGTAATCATTCCTTCTTGAAAGACAATTAAATGTATTAAAATTATTTGGTTTGCCGAAACTTTTATAATTTATTTTTTTATTTGCTGTTTAATATTTTCAAGTTAATTAATTACTAGCTGACCCGGCAAAGGTTGTTCTGCCATAAGAAATATTATCAGTCTTTTTCTATTATGTTATGCATGTATTGTACATACATCTTGAATCACTCTATCTATTAAAAAAATCTGCATTAAAATCTGTTGCGTAGTTTAAAGATCTAAGATATACATGGACAGACAGCGGGATGCTTTGTTTTATACTATGTAGTGATTATTATTTCAGTTTTTCGCTACTTCCGTATCTTTTCGCTATCAGTCGGATGAGTTCCTTAATTTTGTTGTTCTATTATCTCCAATGTATCGATTAATCTTAGTCACTAAACTAGATTAAAACATACCGTTACTAAAACGAGACGAATCAAGAGCGAGCATTCAGAGATGTGCTTGCAATTTTAAGTATTAAATTCAATTATAAACAAGGTTGTGAGATAACAAAATTCTATTATTTTATCCGTTAATTAATTATCATTTTTAACATTTGTAATAGTTACTATTTGTAACGTTTTATTTTAAGGAAATGTGGTTAAAATAAATATACATTTTTTATGAAATATATCTGTTCTAACTATATTAGCTAGACTTACTATGTATAGTGATGATATTACGTCTCCAGTAGTAGATAAGTTGCGTAGTAGAAACTAACTTGAAGTCCACATGCATATCATTAAATACGTTTATAGCACCATGCATTCCTGGCTTTACGATTCACGATTTATGTACTATGCTAGAAAAACTTCTTCAGCATGATGCTGGAAGTACTGATGGCATAAAAACTTACTTGGGATCAATATGCAGTATCTTCATATCCATAGCATGCACAGTGGTGAACACGTTTGTGGCGCCATGCACCACGCACTCTCGCGTTTCTGGCATGGCCAGTGGTGTGCATGATGCTAGGAATACCGGCTCGTTGCGGCTACATAAAGGTAGGTAGGACACGTAGTGACCGCGAATTAGGACTACCTAAAACAAAAATATTTTTTATGTGATAGAAGAAGCAAGGTAAAAATTTGTGACATCAAATACTCATAGATAATTTCAATCAATAGTCTATTCATAGTTTATTATTATTATATGAAACAAAATTTACATAAGTATTGTATCGTATTGTAATACTAAAGGAGAAGCGAAATACTTCTAAGTAAAACTTCTCGGTGCTGCTATTAGCCGAAGTAAGTTTAAGGTAAAGGAAGTCAAGGTAGGATAAGGAGATAACGCAGTTGGACCATAAACAGTTTTATCATCTATAATTGAAAGAGAAATCGATATTACTAATATTTATTCATTAATCATTAATCGATTTAATTATTGATTAATTATTAATCAGGTTTGTTTTATTCCATAATAAGTATGATGTTCGATTTTTACAATTTCAGATTATGTAAAACATCGCGTAGTATTTATAATATTCTAAAAATTAGGATCGGAAAACTGATCAGACGAAAATACAAAAACACTATATTAATTTAAAACTTACTTTTTGGTCGCCAAATCTCATTTGTCGTCTGGCGTTTCTGGAAACATTCATTCTACAGAAGAAATGTCTAGTCTTTGGTATGTTTTCAGTCTCTCCGTTGCTCCCTCTGTTAAGTTCTACTTGAACTGTTTGGTGATCTTGTCTATCTATTATATCGTATACACTGTCTCCGTGTATTAGGAGATCCTCCTGAAAATAAATACTGAATTTAACACACTATTTTTTAATTAGAACGTAGAAATTATTGTGTTTGTCATCTTCTGATTATGGATATTTATGATATTAAAATTAATGGATACGTAATAAGTAGTATAATAACTTGTGAGGCGATAGAACTCGGATAGCTCCAATCAATGGGGTACCTCCACCACCCTCTAGTTGCTCCTTGAAGCAATTATTGTGTTTCGGTTTCTAGAGGCGTGGTCGTTGGCAATACCTTCTTTTGAGCCGAATATCTTAGTCCTCTGGAGTTGCAACTCATCTATTTTCAAGTTCAGGTATGATTCAATCGCAGTTGGGCATGATTACTAATCCTCATGGGCCGTACTTAGCATTTGCAGACGTATGTAAAGACGATTTCAGATTTATTTTTCTAGTTCCGATAACGTTTCCGATAACGTTCGGAACATTTCATGTCTTAAATGTGCATCAACAAAAATGGACACTTATGTCTATACTTTGATCTTGTCTGTACCTTTAGCCAAAAAAATAGATGTAATACTGTTTAAGAAATTTTAATCTAGATTCTTAATTAATTTGATTCAGTACAAACCATTGAATGCCCCAAATATTCAGCCGCATTTTCCGATATGTACAATAGTTTTCCATTCTGTGTCATCATCATCATAAAACCGTTCATAGCCTGAAAAGACATTGTAAGTGTCAGTAACTGATTTTATGGTTTCACGGTGAGCGGTCGTAAACTTGAAAAAATACCTTAGAAAATCCAATATTAGGTGTGGGAGTAGGTTGCTCTTCGTACTGATAGCTGAAGTCGTGACTTTTGAACACTAAAACAGAAAGAAAGACGGTATTATGGGTGAAGTAATAGCGAAGAGAGATAAGATAGCGAACTAAATGCATTTTAAACGTCTTAATACGCCGTTTCGTGACTGAAGGTGAAACAAAAAGTTTGGGAGACGTTTAGGAAATACGAGGGCAAGATTTCGGATAACACCGCACGTGATGCGCTAGCCAAAGATGTGGAGCATGGGAAACACTGGGGAAACGTTCACGGAACTGGATTGGAAATAAGCCATATATATACATATGTACCTACATAGGTACATAAAGTTACATATAACCTTAGTATATAAAAATCTCATATCATTATGTTCGAAAATCTTCAAAACAGTTTAATCGATTTTAATAAAATTTTATATATGCGTAACTGAGTCGAACTTGAGAGTTAGACTTAGCGATACTTTTACACCCAATAGGTGGCGATGTTGTAACGTTTTGTTTTAATCAGGAGAACGTTTTCTCGCGCTTACTAGTCGATCGCTATGTACGTTAGAAGATAATTATGAAGATGAAAGCATATAGATAATTATGTTTTTGGTAGTCTTTTTTAGCTTTTATATTTTATGTTACAAATGTTTTCCCATAATAAATCATTGTAATTCAATCTTTCATTCTATAAATCTCTGTTCACATTTTAAAACAGTTAAAATTTGTACTTTGACATACACCAGACTTTTCCGTAATTATTCACGGGAACCAAAGTTTAGGGTTTAGTACTGTTACTATTGAAATGTCACGAGATGTACAATTCGTACATACCTTGTTGAAAATAATTCATTTTCCGCACGTAAACACATACTAGTGCCATCAGTTGGAGCTGGGAAAGTCTCTGGCGAGTGGAGGGAGGGAGTGGCAGCAAGTCCCGCAGGTTAGAGATCTCCGCGTTGATGAGATCACGGCGCATCTTACTAGCACCTTTTGTTGATTTCGTTGGTTCGAATCTGTGGACAAAAATTGTATTGTAATTCTGAGGTATGGTGTTTTTCAAAAGAGGTGCTGAAAGAGTTTTTCTTTAAGGCAGGCAGATGTATTAAGAGCTCCTCTGGTGTTGCAAATGTTCCTGTAGAGGTTAATAATTATTTTTCATCACCGCCATTTCATCATGGCCCGTCTGCCTTATCGGTTGAGTATTAAAACATCTTAGGTTACTAAATTTAATAAAGAAAAATCTTAAATCAGCATTTGCAAATTTTCTCCTATTGCAAATATCTATATTATATGTAGGTCTTGAAATTGGTCAGCAATATGAATAAAAGTAAATCAAGAATTAAATATTTATGATATTATACATTACATATTCATTCCCGATTATTGAAAATTATTGTTTGCTTACTACCCGTATCTCCATCAGAACGATATGGATAAGGTTACCAGATGTGTCCCACCAGCACCTTATCAAGTTATCAAGGAGACGTAGAACACATAAAAACCCTACCTTTTTAGCACACAAAATCCATTAGAACTTTTTCTTCCCACTATTAATCTACGTCGGATGTGTAATAGAATAAGCAATGAACTTTGCTCGTTTCTATCAGCTTCTAGTCGGGAAAAAACAGAAAGGATTCTCTAGTATTTGTAGACAATGTGCGGATACGGCGTCCGACAGCTGTATGCGGTATCTCGATTATATTAATGTAAAATAGATATAACTATTAGAATAGTTTTATATAACCGCAGGAAGGATGTATCGATTTATGGCTTTACGCCAGCGACGAAATTGTGATGCAAATTTCTTTTGGACCTATTCCAATTATGATTCTTTTCAGCAGTTTTGTGTGGCTCGTGTGGTTGATGACGTAATATCCATTTCTATTTAGTATTTTGATTTGAAGGTTTACAACACTGGTACATTTCTTAGGGTTCCGTTCAAAGGGTGCAAATGGGGCTCCGTTACTAGGACTTCCTTATCCTTTCTGTCTGTCTCTCCGTCGACTGTCTATCGCAGGGCTGAATCTTGAACCGTAATAGGTAGACCCCTCAAATTGTGTACTACACATAATAAATCTGTATCTGATCGCATGGGGACGCTCTAGTGTGTTTCATCTACAGTCAACTTAAAGTAGAACTTTAATTGTATTTATGGTTATTCTATGACCATCATCTTCTTGATATGGTGAAATTAATGCTCGTTTGTTATTTTATGTCATAAAAATGTTAGGGTTTCTGATATACAATGGTTGTAAATGAATATAGAAAATATGTTTACAAAGTGGAGTGCCTATAGTGATATTGATGAATAATACCATTTAAATGCTACATCTACATAAATCGGGAACAAAGATCTTGAAAATTAAAAAATATTTAGTATCATTTGAATCAATAAATTTATGAATGAGAACGAATAAGAATTATTGTAAATTGAGTTACTGATATAAACATAGAAAATTCTAAATTCCTACAACTCAATTATGAAACTATCAAAATATACTTATTTCGAAAATTCTTTGAATTACATTGATCTTTAGTATGTAAAACAGTTCCGAAAGGTCAGGAAGTGAGTCGTGGTGTTTTAACATGCGGCCTGCATGCGATGCGGCACTTTTATCTCTATGGGGAGTCTTTTTCATTACATCGTTGTATATTTTTAGGAAAAATTTTAGAGGTGGTAGAACTCGTGTTGTTCGACCGGGGAGGAACCATTGCCATCGTTATTATCCTCCGTGAAGAATTTTATTTTGTTTTGGTTATGGAGGGGCGTGGTTGCTGCCAGGCGAACATCTTAGTCCTCAAAGGTAACATCTGTGGTATGCATCTGTGGTCAATCTCAGGTACGATTCAATCGTACTTGGGGTTAATTACTAATGTCCATGGGTGGCAGTGACCACTTACCTTCTGGTGGACTGAAAGCTAATAAAAAACTAATAATAAATAGATGTTACAGATAGGAATTTCGGACAAGATTTTTTTTCAAAGTATCTTAAAATTGTTTCGCAATGATTTCGCTAAAGAGAAAAACGAACGGTAAAAAGTCTAAGTAACAAGTAAATATAACTTAATGTGTTACAATTGCAAAATATTTAAAAAATGCTACATTAAAGTAACTTATAAAACATTAATAACAATTTGCGTTTGACCGCAGTCTCACCAGATGTTAAGTCACATGTGATCTAGGAGCATCGTCGATACGTTACTTATAAATGTGGATTTACAGCTTCTAATACAATAATATTGGAAGGCGAATTTTGCGCAAGGGTCCATGTTCCTAAAAAGTGGCGTAGATAAACCGTGTGAGGCAAATTTATTGGATAGAGCCCTAGAGACGCAATAAGAGTAATATTTTTGATGGACGACCTTTTTTGCAAATTTCCGAGTATTTCCAACTTTTTTTCAGGAATTTAGGAACTTCTGCGTTTTTTTATCGTATAAAGGCAGCAAACGAGCATGCAGTCCACCTGATGGTAAGTGGTCACTGCCGCCCAGTAATCATCCCCAAGTACTATTAATTTACAACTAAGTCTGATCACAGATGCGTTGGTACCCTTGAGGACTAAAATGTTCGCCTCGTGTATATGTGTAACCGGCAACCACGCCTCTCTGCACCAAAACACAAAGCAGTGGAAACGAACATTATTCTTTGTTGTAGCACGTTACAATTAATTAATGTCAAATCTTCGAAATATCAACCAACCCTGCCAGCGATTAAAAGATAGGCTATAATCCGTCAAAAAGGCAGGATCCAGCATATGCTCCCTCGCCGTGGCGGGACCCGTAGCATTTTGCCGACTTTCCTCCCTATATTTATACCCCTGGTTCTAAACCTACTCTCATAGTCTAACATACTTCTAGACACCAACACTTATTCTTAACCGGCAAAGACCTCTTCGTCAAAAACACCAAATCGTTAACCCGAAACGAACAGTTCCGAAAGTGAAGGAAGTAGCTTTCCTGGCATGTTAACATGCGGCCGGCACTCGCCGCGCGGGCCCTTTCATCTCACCTGGGAGTCCTTTGTTAGGGTTGCCACCTACTAATTTAAAGGTGACTGAAAAATACTTTAAAAAACGTGATAGCTTTTTTGGGTGCCTGCTTCCCAATTAGGATTTTAGTTAGGAGTATTTCAATTAGGAGTTATAAGAGATTTGAATTACAAGCAATAT
The DNA here is from genome assembly GCA_018250455.1 of Polygonus leo. Lineage (NCBI taxonomy): Eukaryota > Metazoa > Arthropoda > Insecta > Lepidoptera > Hesperiidae > Polygonus > Polygonus leo. The sequence continues at coordinate 7,122 of DWNR01001565.1, forward strand.
ATGTTTTATGTATGTCCAGATGCAATTGTGTTTAATAATATTATGCATAATGTAGACACATTACCTCTTTTTTTAAGTAGATAAAAAACCCTCAAATTTAATCAACGTAATTTTAATGAATAAACGTTACGTATATGTTATAAAAATTATATAATATTAAGGTTTCGAATCAATTCTTCTTAATATTTCGTAACAAGTTTTAGTTACATGTAAAAAGTGTCTAGTCTAGTTTATTTAGGAGACGACTTAAAACTTAATAATGAGAATATGACTAAGTTTCGTAAATAAATCCCTAGCAAAAATTAAAAATATACATGCTTTTACCGAAACAAACTAATACTGAGTTGTAAATTCAAATGATTGTCGACAACCCTACGAAACCTTTTGTTGAATCGTTTATTTTTATTTGTTTGAGTGATTAGGTTTTTTGAGCATCCTTATGATTGTGGGAAAAAATGGACGATGATTGGTGCCCCTGTCGTTTGGTTATTAATTTGATTGAATTTTCGGATTGACTGATCGTTGTTTGTTCAGTTTGTTGTTAGGTAATAATTTGTCAAGTAAAAGGGTTTAATACTTGTTACAATATATGTAACTAGAATTACTTTTCACTTCTTTATACCATTCCTTATTTTTGTCTATGTAGATTGTAAGTACAATAATTTCTCGTTTGTTTCAATCACTCCTAATTATTGTTTATTAGCTGACCCGGCAAACGTTGTTCTGCCATATGAAGTATTACTGAATTTCCCGTAGGAATGAACGTTTTTCCCGCAATGAAAAGTGTTCTAAATGTTGACCAGGCTTAGTATCTATACACCAAAAAAAATTTCATTCGAATCCGTCTAGTGGTTTCGGAGATTAGCCCGAACAAACAGATTTATTTTACTGTTTTATTATATGTATAGATGATGTGATTTATAAATAGTTAAGTCTGTGTTGGTTTGCTAATTTCGGATGTTTCATTAGAAAGAAAGAAATCATGTTCAATGGCCACTATAGCATCTTAAAATATGCACGATATTTTAAGTTTGTACTTATTTCATATTTGCAATAGGTTTTAAGCAATGTAGACGTATGTGTCATATAATATTATAGGTTACTATTAGTTAAGTTTTTATTTATACCATCTACTTTTGTAAATGATTTACTTGATAATTTTATTTTGTCAATATATACTTGATAAAGTTTGGTCAATATGTACATGACTAAATTTTAGTCAATATACCTAACGTTTTTCGATATGAATACTGCCGCCTGGTGAAGAGAAATGGCAAAAATAGTAGTAATGTTATATTGAACGCAACTTTCAAAGGAACGCTTCAATTTCCTTTTGCAATATTATACGCAGAATATTGCAAATTGAATGCATATTATATAAGAGGCACTGATCGTCTAGTTATAAAAGATCTTTCACGATAAGAGTTTTTCTATGAAATCCATGTCATTTCTTTTTCTTCAGTTTTCATTATCGCGGAAGAAAACAATTTGAGAAATCTACACGCTTAAGATTGTTAAAAAAACTATATGGTGTGTGAAGTCCACCACCAATCGCACGTAGCCTTTTTCATTGTGATAGGACCCAAGTCGTGGTGATGATGATGAATAGTAGGTACAGGCTGAACAGAGTTACCTAGTGCAAGAAGAGGTACCTATTTAATTTCTGCAGTCTGTACTATATTACAAGTCTTTTGACATTTGTTTAACTTTATTTTTTTAATTATTTTGGCCCATAACTGCCTAGATTTTGCATTAGGGATGAATTGATAGAAAAAGAGAAAAAGTGAGTGATGAAGTTTTAATTGATTATAGTATATTTAAATAATGAAGTTTTAAAAAGTTCTCGTTCTATTAGTAATACATTATATGGAATCCTTTTTTCGCATGCTTTTATTATTTTGTATTATTGAGTATCAAATATATATTGTTATACCAAAGCATTTGGACTGAACAAATGAGAAATCAACAATACGAAAATGACCTGAGAGATTTGACCCAAGTTTTTAGTCACAATTCGGAATGTTTCATTATAAGTCATTCATAGTAGTAGCAAGAAAAAGTGCTACTGCGGCATGAAATAACGTGTATTTCTCGGTACGATGGTGAAATGTACTAAATGTATATATATTAGTAAAATTGCAGTGTCTGTCTGTTGAATCAATACATTTCCGTTTAAATAAAACAATTCACAGATTTCAAATCATGTAATGTATATAATTAACTCATGACAAATGAGAAATAATTCCTTTATACTTTAATTTTATATTTATTAAATTTTGCGTTTCATATGTTAATACGTATGAAACGTTTCATAAATTAATACTTATGAAACAGAACATTAGGTATAACAGATAGTTATATATTTTTTTTTCATTTTGAAACATGTGATATTTAAATTCACTTGATGGTAAGAGGTCACTACCGATAATGAACGCCTGTAATCATACCCTAATAAGATTGACAACTGGATAACAGACGTATTGCTTTTCCCGAGAACAATAGGATATTTACCTCGACCACTCCAATCCTAAAACGAACGAAGATCAATAGCACCCTATTGATCTTTCGGTCAAACTTTACCTACAAAATTATTTAGGATGCCTTCCACCACATTTCACAACCCGAAAAAACCCAAATTAGATTCCGACAGATTGATTTGACCCAAGCTTGTATAGTAATAGTAATAGGTAATCGTTTATCGTAGTGCGAAGAAAAAGTGGACATTCCTCACATAACTGTGGCGTGAAACGTGGGCATTTCACGGTGGGTTCGGCGGCGAAGCGTGTAAATTCTTCTCGACATTACGATGCGTAGTGTAAAAAGTTTATTTATTGAGTCGTATGTTGTGTTTAGTAGCTTTCAAGTACGTTTTAAGTGTTGTCTAGTTATTTGGAATTATTTAATAATTTGTTTGTATTATTTAATATGTTAGTTGATATACTAAGTACTTAATTGAATAGGTACCTATTATGTTATTGATCTGACGTCCTGCCATGTAAGTTAAAATAGTTTTATGCATATGCTGAAAACTGACTTTTATGGGCAAATTTCATTTAATTACCTTACATTATTGTAATTTCGTAGGGATCCCTATTTTTTTGGAAATAAAATATAGTCATAATTTAGCTTTCTATCAGAGAAATTTGAAAATCGGTTCAGTAGTTTTTAAGTGTGTTTAATACAAACAAACAAATATTTTCTTTATAATATTAGTGTAGATTGTTTGAATTTTATTTGTATTTATTTATTTTTAATGATTCACTGGAATACCAAATGTTGTTCATAATTCTAGGACTACAGATTTGGATATTCGGTATAATAAAATAGTTTCGTAATCATTCGAATAATATGTAAGTTATAGTACATTAATGTGAATATTTTGTGCGAGGGGCGGAGAGTTACCAAAGTTCAGGCATGAGTTAACATTTTGCGACTATACACTTCTACTTTTTCTTGTCTTATACTTAGTATCTCACCCGCATTCAACTCAAGCATTTGTTGTAGTATATGGATGGCAAATGAACATGCAGACCGTTTCTTGGTAAATGGTCTCTGCCGCCCATGGCTATTTATAACCAATTGTGAGATTGAACAGATACGTAACTACCCTAAAGGGTTAAGATATTTGCCTCTAGTGTAGTACTACTCGTACTACACCAGAGGCAAATATCACAAATGAATTTGTGATATTTGCCTCTGGTGTTTACAAAATTTATAAAAACTTTACAGAAGGAAAAAATTGAGCTAATCTATCTATCTAAATATACTTATTATTATCTAAATATACATATTATAGATTGGCCTGCCTGCCTGTGTAAATATTTTTTTTTAAACATTATTTCCTTATGATTAGGCAAAACAGAAAACGGGGAAGTTTGTATGAAAATAACAAAGTAAAGAGGTATGAAAAACAATAAATATAGTTGATACTTGTATAAATAAAATAATACGTAGGTATACAAAGAATATATGAGAACAAATACACATACAATATTTCTTCACTAATGCTAATAGTTTGATGTATAGAATACAATTAGGTATTGTAAATTACAGGGAACGGTTACTATTTTCCATTAGTTGTCTGCTACGTGTAAAGGTAGCAAACGAGCATGCAGTCCATCTGATGTTAAGTGGTCACTAGCGCCCATATACCTAATCAGTAATCATCCCCAAGTACGATTAAATCATACATGAATTTGGTCACCGATGTGTCGCTACCCCTGAGGACTGAGATGTTTCCTCGTGTATAAGTGAAGCCGGCAACCACGCCTCTTTAAACCAAAAGTATTGCTTCACGGAGGATTATGAGTGTGGCGATGGTACCATTCGGCACTCGATACTCTCTGCCTACCCTGGTAGGGATTTGGCGTGAAGATGTGTGTGTGTGTGTGTGCGATGGTACCTCCTAGTATAATAACATGACGGTACATAGTACTCGGACAGGGTCCTACCACCAACAATGCCAGTTGATAACGCACTCGATAATTCCATCAAAGTCCAAAGGTTTGACATAATGACGATCGGAACATTTTATCCGAGCGATCGCCTTTTATCGTCGATTCGAATCGACGTGTAACAAAACTGAAGTCGAGATAGAATAATCGATTCTTTATTTTTTGGTCAGTTGATTGTATGACTGTATGGATGAAATACCGTTTATTGGAGTTCTTATCTTATTTGTCTGTGGGATGGAGTGTCCTCTACAGTTTTTAGTGCATCTAAGGTGAGCAGGTACATTTTTGTGTTACGAAATTGAAAATAGATAATTTACTTGATTTGTTTTTGTATAAAGGTAGCAAACAAGCATGCAGTCGACCGATAAGTGGTCACTTCTGCGCATGGACATCAGTAATCATCCCCAAGTATAATTAAATCATACCTTAGTTTGATCATAGATGCGTTGCTACCCCTGAGGACTAAAATGTTCGCCTCGTGTATAAGTGTAGTCGGCAACCACGCCTCTCCAAACCGAAACACAAGAATTACTTCACAGAGGATTATGAGGGTGGCGGGGGTCGAACTACATGAGTTCTACCACCTGATATTCTACCTCCTAGTGGTTTGCGTATGCTACCTCAAGACAATAAAAAAAGATCGAAAATGTATAGCTACTCTTAAAGATCGCCTCGTCTTCGTATATACAGTTTCTTAGTAAATACAGGTTCTTCTAATCTCTTAACATATTGTTAGATAAATACTTTACTTCTCGCTATTACCTTGATTTGATTGATGGATAATGCCATCATGCATTTAGTTCGCCACATTTCTTTACTTATATGTTTACAATAATGTATAAATAAATAAATAAGTCAATATATTTATGACTTGCGGATGATTTAATACAAAACCTACTAATAAATAAGTAGGCAGTATACCTACTATTTATAAATAATGAATTCGCCATAAATAGACACATTCACAGAACAACAATGTATAAGAAACCGTATTTACAATATTTATTCCAATTCCCTATAAATACCTGGCTACGTCATAAGTTATTTATAAAAGCGTAATCGAAAACAGACTACATAAAGATGGAGTCACGACATAAGACTGGAGCATAAGTGTGTAAATAAAAATAAATGCAAATTAAATACGTTTGGTTTTAAACCATTTTGGTCATAATTATTATTTGCCCGTGTTTGTCCCACTATTGGGCACCGTTCTCGATATAGAATAAGAACGGTTTAAGTCACGGTTCTGACATACTTGCCTAGCTTCTTCCACTTTCATAACTCTCTTCATACAAACACACCGATTTCGAAGACTCTCGACACCTCCTTCAGACAGCACACGACCAATTTGATCATGAAATGTCAGTCTGGGTCTCCCTCGGTATCTACATCCATCCACATTCGCATTGTATATCGGGATATACGTTATTTTGACAGTAACTGTCACTTCAACAGATTCGTGAATCGTGCCCGCGAGATCGACTGGGCGGGGATGAGACGTAAAGGCCACAATACCTTTACGAAGCTCATCCGCACCCGCGACGCCCGGGACACCGGCGACCAGGACATCCCCGTGCCTGGGAGGCAGCGTTTATCGGTGAGTTTTAATAGTTAAACCTATTTAACCGTGGTTGTTGTAGATATTATATTATGAATTTGTTTTAAACGTTAACACTCCGCATAGACTTATTAGTTTATTTTTGGGATGAAATTCTTTTTAGCAGCTGATGCAATCGATTGGATATTCGAGAACGACAATAACCACTTACCATCTGTTGGAATGTATTCTCATTTGCTGCCTTAAATGATAAAAGCTTTCATACTATTGAAATAACGTATAATCATCATCAAATTTTATAATTCTAACCGTCATTGGTCTGGACACCGCATGGATGCCAGACAGACATACTTACTGCTGATATAAGAGTGTTCAGTATTTCATTAATTTTCGTCATCATAAAATTTTCTGATATAATTGAATTTCCCGAAAATACGAATAAATGACTTCCTAATATAATTGAAAATATCAACCAATGTGTTCTTTCGTATAATTATATATTGTAAAATAATTGTGTCGAGTATTTTTGTCATTAAGAGAAAAGCGCCGTGTCATAAATATATCACACTGATATAACGGTATTACAATAAATATTATAGGCTCCGCGCTGCCTGCAGTACATTACCTGTTTTGTTCCACAAACAAACAAACAAACAGAACAATTGAAATTAATTTACAAATAATCGAGGCATATATTGTGGCTTAAAATATAATTGTAGAAAATTCCACGAATACGACTTAAAAATGTTTACTTGTACAATTACAGACAATGTAACTGTACAATACACAATACAGACAATGTATTGTACAAATTTATGTAAAACAACCGTATTTGTATCACATTGACTAAGCAGATTTTACAACAAATAGTTTAACTGCATTTGCTGTTATCTTAAAAAATGTATATAAAAAAGAACCGACTTCAAGTTAAACTAAAAAGTAAAAAAATATTTAAAAAATTGATATCGGTGCCAAGTGCGCCAGGAAGGTAGTGAAGTAGGAGATAGCGACATCAATTTTTATTTTTAGTTTCTACTTTGTTTTTTAAGCGGTTCTTATTTTTTTTGTATAAACATTTTTATTTATTCAAATTTTTTAAAATAATGTACCAACTACAAGATATGTGAGGCGTATACATAACTCAATGAAATCAGTGAGTGAATACGCAATCATCGCCGATTTTTCTACTCTTAAGTTTACCCTTCATGTCTTTTGAAAACACGAATCACACCCATTGCAAAACATACAAAAAATATAAAAATATTCAGTAAACTCTGTTGGTTGTCCATTATTTTTAGCATCATATTACCCGGTGGAGGAAACTTTTAACTGGTTTCCATTGTTTGGAAATATCTGCAGCAAAACATTCTACTCCCTAGCGGTTAGAAGCCTGTATTAATATCTCGTAGCAAAAGCTACAATTATACTACGCCGTAGCATCGTTTACATAGAATGCTTACCAGGAGTAAAATTATTTTATTTTAATTTATTATGAAAATAAATTCTTTTTTAACCGACAAAGAAAAAGGAGGTTCTCAAGTCGACGTGTATATTTTTTTTTTTTTTATGTATGACCACGCATAACTTTTTACGGAGTGGCTCGATTTTGATAATTCTTTTTTTGTTAGGTAGGT
>DWNR01001566.1:0-14766 GCA_018250455.1 Polygonus leo
TGGGCACTGGATAGGGAGTAAATAATATTTAAAATAAATAAAACGCGAGCGAAGCCGCGGGTAAAAGCTAGTTATTTTTAAAAACTTATTGTGTAAACAGCCAATTGTGTGGTTAAAGCCAGTTTTAATTATTTCTACTACTTATTTGTTTACAATCAATGCGTCTCCTTTAAATAATAATTTATTTATTACAGAGAGATTATTACCGTTTTTTCTTCATAGCCTTTCGCAGCTGCAGTTCTTGATATACAAATTTTATTTTATAAATATAGACTTTTTTCTGTCGGCATCAGGCAGACAGGCCACTTGAACGTAAGTATTCACTATCGTCTAGGGCTATTGGCTTCGACCTGGGGTACCGTCAGTGCATCGCTGGCTTTAAAGGCGAGCTCTTTTCGCACCTTTTTTAAGAACTCCTTGTCATAGCGCCTCGGGAATACCTTGAAAGGAAGTTTGTATTATTATAATTGGTATATGAATTTTAAGCCCAGTTCAAGTATATTTTAGATTATATATGGATTTATCATATACAGTTTTTTAGCGACGATGACGATACCGCTTTTTATCTTCTTTATCTTTAGATATTATGTCTCTTTTATTGCATAGATTTAAATTCTATGATCTACTCTTCTTGTATTTTTTCAATGTTAATATGTTTATTTATCTAAAAAATCTTTTGTCCGAGAAATTGGCAAAACTAGAAATTTAGATAAAGTAGTGCCAAGTCACCTCATTCCAGTTATCCTTACTCGAAACATGAATTTACTGATAAATGTGTGCCAAAAAACCAAACATATTGAAGAAGTTTTTTCTGTAATATGATCAATACTACACAAAGTCCTTATTATAAGAACTAAATTATTGTGTCATTGACACGATGACATATACAGTGTTCATTAAAAAAAATAAAACATAATTATTATCATTTGCCTTTAAATTAAGAAAAAATGTTGAAGAAGATGATACTCCAAATTATTTGAATATTTTCATCATATGTTAGAAGTGAAAAAAGCTTGTTATCAAAATATCCCACACGATTATATTAAAGTTTATACTAGCTATCAAAACGTCAAATAAAATGGCTAAATAAGTTAAGTAAGAAACTTTTGCGTCCACAACTGCACAGGCAATAGTTTAAAGAAATGGAATTTCTATGGAAACTATTCGGTGTACAAAGCAGTCGAAAAAAGATGCCGCGCGAGCATTCCGCTTGAGTCGATATTAGAACTGTTAGAATATGCGCTGCTGCTGCTTTAAATTATTGAAATATTAATTTTGTGCGGCGATTGAACGAATTATTGATCTTCTGAATTCCTTATAGCCAAAAGCCATTAGTGCGTAGACTTGTTTGACAAATAATTTGGTGTGCGAGTTAGTACATAATATTAGAGGATTATTGTGATGATATTGTGCTAAAAAATAGAATTTAAATTAATAAACTTTATATTGAACGAGACGTATTATACAAACTATCAATATTCTTCGATGCCAAGAAATGAATGCGAGTAATCGATTCGAAAAACTACAACTTTTTCTATAAGTATTCATAGGTAGAAGCTCACTATTTAAAGTATATTTCATCAACCAAAAACAAAAAAAAAACATATTAAATGGGCTAAGCAAGAAACTTTAGCGTCCACAACTGCACAGCTAATAGTTTAAAGAAATGCCATCGGTGAGCCAAGCAGTCGAGACCAGATGCCGCGCGAGCATTCGGCTTGAATCGATGTTGGAAATGTCAGAATGTGCTTCGCTGCTTCGATCTAGTGAATTGGAAATTTTGTGCAGAAACGATTAAAATAAGACGAAACGATTAGATAACGGAAGTTAAAGGTGTAGGTGTTCTAAAATCTGTAATGTCACAACGATTATCGTTTTAAAGATATTGATACGGTTTATCGATTTGCTTAACTTAAAATGTTTTTACAAACACTTTTTAGAGTCTAATTATATTGTATGTTTTTCTATCATGCTAATTGAGCAAGATCTTGTGAAATCTGAAAAGTCACAACGTTTTTCATTTTTCAACGTATTAGAACATTTATACGAATTTTAATTGCTAAGAGCATAATTTGATTAAACTGAACCCATTAAATCTCACATATGACCTAAATTAAACCGCTAAATAATCTAAGCAAGAAACTTCAGCTTTCACTGCATAGTCAATAGTTTAAAGAAATTCAATCCGAGATAAGATGCCGCGCGCGCATTCCGCTTGAGTCAATATTGGAAACGTCAGAATGTGCTCCGTTGCTTCAATTTGGTGAACTGGAAGTTTTGTATGGCAAATAGTTATTGACATTTCAAAATATCTATAGCCTGGAATACACAAAGAGTAGACTTGTTTTGTAGGTTTATTTACAAATACCTAATTACCTAATATTATCACTTGTCACTACATGCCGATCATGCTATGCCATGTAGATCAGTTAACGATGCCAATAATTACATTAAAAAGTATCATACATAGTATGCGATACAGCATAGATAGTATGAATAAAGTAGTAAATATTTCGATTCTGAAACTCTCTCTCTGGTCAGATGCTAAAGATTATTATAGACATGTCTGGTTATTCAGATTCAAGTGTTATATAGGTTGAAAGAAAAAAAGAAAGAAATAACTTTATTCGGGACTATTGCAACACATCATAAATACTAAAGAAAAAACAATATTAATTACTAAGGAAATATACAAAACACAACAATATACAAATTGTAGCGAATAATAATTAAAACTACATAAATTTTAAATTTAAAATAATTATCGTAAAAATATAAAATCTGTGTCTAAGAGACAACCAATTTATGTAGCACTTTAGCCGCCAGAGATCCTTCGAAAGAATTTGTCGCTATAAAAGCGGCATTTAAGTTATGTAAATATGCGTATCATCCGCCAACTCACTGGCGTGCCAAGGCGTGCTACCGCGCTGTGTAACCTCGTAACACATTAATTGGGAACATAAACAAGCCAACTTTAAATTTTTCCCTTATTCTATGTAAGTTAAAATAATATATATTTTCTCGCTCTTCATTTGCCATTTTTTTCTACGTTTTACCAGAAACATTTCAGGAGGATTATTGCCAATAATAGACATAAATACAAATAGTGATAGCTATTCTGGCATTTACAAAAAAGTACTGACGTATAAATGTCAAGCAAATATCTGTTTTTTAGTTATGCGACTATTAGAATTTGAAGGTAGCTTGTTTATCAGGGAAGGAGACTATCTTGAGATTAAAAAAATATAGAAGATGTGCGAAATCTAGCAATTCATACTTAGACGGCGTGGTGAACTGTAAGTAGGTACTGTTGTATAAAATGTTATCGTTCTCAGCAGGCTCAGGCCCAGCAGTGACACATGTAGGTTGTTAATTAGTATCACAATGTAATAGATATAAACGTTAAAAAATAAAACGGTTTAAGAGGCAGCCAATTTACGTGGCAATTTATTCGCCAGAGATTCTCGGAGAGAATTTTGTCGCTATAAAAACGGCATTTAAGTTATGTAAATATGCGTTTCATCTGCCAACTCATTGGCGTGCCAAGCCACCGCGCTGTGTAACCTCGTAACACATTCATTGTGTACATAAACAAACCAACTTTAAATTTTTTGCCAATTTCTAGTCAAATGTATTGTCGCGCTTCATTTGCCTTTTTCATTCGATATTGTATCAGAAACATTTTGGGCGTACTATTGCACACTAAATTAATGGATACAGATATAAATGGTGATAGCTTAGTGGTTACATTTTTAAAGTTCTGGACTTTCACACAAGCGAGCTGAGGTTAAATCTTAGATATTTATCTGATTTTTCAATTATGTGTGTATTAGAAATTAATCATCGCTTGTCTTTTGGTGCAAGAAAAGTTGACCAAAATTTTCAAAGAGGTATTGAAGTTTACCTATTTGGACTTGGGCGACGTGATGAACTATTGTCTAAATACTAAAGCTAAACCTATATCATGACCATTCATGACCAACAGTGGCATAGATATAGGTTATGGTCTCTGTGAAATGGATATAAATATTTAAAAGTAACACTTTAACCACCAGAGATCCTTCGGAAGAATTTGTCGCTATAAAAGCGGCATTTAAGTTATATAAATATGCGTTTCATCCGCCAACTCACTGCGTGCCAAGCCACCGCGCTGTGTAACCTCGTAACATTAATTGGGAATATAAATAAGGCAACTTTAATTTTTTCCTGGTTTTCAAGGAAATAAAAATATATTCCCGTATTTAAATTTTGTACCAGAAATATTTTAACGTGATTGTTAGGGTTGTACTAGGATTTTACAACTATTCCTCCTACTCAAAGCTGCTTCGAAATACAATACTACCTCTGACGAATCAGACGGTCGCTATTATATAGATCGGTGATGATGATCACATTGAATAAATTCTAAACTTAAAATGTAAAATATTAACTTAAAATGTGTCTAAGAGACATATTTTTTAATTTATGTAACACTTTAACCGCCGAAAGAATTTGTCACTATAAAAACGGCATTTGAGTTATGTAAATGTGCGTTTCATCCGCCAACTCATTGGCGTGCCAAGCCACCGCGCTGTGTAACCTCGTAACACATTAATTGGGAACATAAACAAGCCAACTTTAATTTTTTCCCTTTTTCTATGTAAGTTAAAATTTTCGCACTTCGCTGGCTTTTTCATTCGATTTTGTACCAGAAATATTTTTTGCACTGAAGCACACAGTTCTACTGTCGCTAACTACTGCTCAGCATGACATCATCATAGGTCTACATATCCTATTCATATCATCATAATAAGACTGTTTATCCTATTCGAATCTTTAATAACTGAGTCTAGAATATCAAATCTTACAAGGACTTTCTCTCAAAGCGGGCGATGCATTCGCCATTCCCCCGGTGTTACAAGTATCATAGGCGATGATGCCCGCTTTTCATCAGTCGGCCTGTGTGCTTTTTCGCTTAGGGTAATAAAAAAGACAGAATTGTGGAGGTCTGTCTTGTTTAGATAGTAGCTTGAAAGTAGCAAACTAGTATGTTTCCACTTCATGGTAAGTGGTTCGTGATATCCCATAGATTTTTGTAGTCAATGCTACGAACGATTATACCATAATTGACGTTAACAACGCTTTCGTCTCGTGTAATATATAGCAGGCGACCACACTTCTTAAAAGTGAAATACACGCAGGATTATGAGTGTGACGGTGGTATATTACTCATTGAATTAAACGAATTCTACCATCTGAGAAGAAAGCATATTGAATCGCTTCACAAATCAATATAAAAGAACACCGCATTGAAATGTCAACGTAACTTTTGCGTTAGCGTGGGAAAGGATTCATGCAAGTTTTATATCACGTGCGAGGTGTTTGTCTGGCGGATTCGACAATTGCGGGCCTGAAGTGTAACTTTTCGCTTAATTGGGTCGTGTGTTTTGTGGATACTACATTTTTTTCTAGAAATCCATAGTTATCTGTCTATACTATCCAATGACATTGAAAAAAGCAACAGTCGTGGAGAAGAAGAAACAGTATATTTCTCAGTTTATGCATAAGGTCAAGTTGACCTTTTTAACTTGTCTTCATAACGACAGCATCATTCATTATTGCTGGACACGCTCTTACAGAGTGAGTCTTTAACAATAGAATACGTTTATGTTAGATTTCGCCAAGCTAGCCAATTATAAATTTGTAGATTACACAGAACTTGTGTTTTTCTTCCCCAAAAATTCACATATCACACAGATATCAAAAGTGTTAATTTAATTCGGATATGCACTTAATCTCATAATGCTAAATCCTCAACGTGAGAGGTATTATTTTGACTACTGATAGTTTACATAATAAAGTAGTGGTAGCCTAGCTTTACCTAAACTATCGTATGACAGTCAAATCTCATTTACACTATCTTAACTCTCTCGTCTCATCTTGATTGGCAGTCTGGTTTCCGTATATTAGGCTTAAGCTGAAATGTCTCATTTGTCAGCACACATGTTTACTTTGCTACATTTTGGACATATACAAACGTGTATATTGTCCAATTAAATTGACCAATTACCAAGTGCATAATTTAAACAGAGTATATTATGAATTTATTTTTCTGTTTCTTCTACGTATCAAAAACACCCTGTGAAGCGGTGGGAATAAGTGTTCCTGGCTTATTGTCGCAAATAGCGTAACACGTAACGTAAAAATAAAGAAAAAATCTATCTTCTAATCATTAATTGCAATTAATATAATTGCAACAAGTGATTTTATTACAATTTATAAGAAAGTAAATATTAATGTAAACACACACACACATCTTTACGCCAAATCCTTAACGAGGTAGGCAGAGAGTATCGAGTGCCAAATGGCACGGTTCTGATATACTTGCCTAGCTTCTTCCACTTTCATAACTCCCCTCATACAAACACGCCGATTTCGGAGACTCTTGAAACTTCCCCTCAGATAGCAGATGATAAATAATTTAAATGATGCTAAACAGTTACAATTAAACTACAATTCTATTACAAGCTGTTCAAATGCTGTGCAGCTTACACGACCTCAGTTGTATTACACATATTTTATACAACCAAATTATACATAGTAACACAGCTTGGCTGAAATCCAGAAAAACGTATTTAAGACCAGTTGTAGTACTGGCCACGTATAGAAATAAAGTAGAAATAAAAAGAGGTAGGAAATTCTTTACAATAACGGTTCTCGAAACCGCGGCTGCAATTTGTTAGGTTCCGCCCACCGCAAGTATTAAATGGACGCGCGGGAGAATCGTTTAAGTACACGACGTAATCGTTAAAGTAAAAAACTGCTTTGTTTTATAATAAAGCATACGTATACATATACAGAAACATATTTTATAATAATTGGTTGTACTGTATAAATATTTGTCTGTACGTACATTTGTTTGCAAAAAAAATAAAAAAAATCTCTAATTATTATAAATGCGAATGAGTTTGTTTATCTATTAACGCTGTCACGCTCTTACTACTCAATTGGCTATTATGAAATTTAGTGTACCGTGTATATACTCTTAACAATGTGTATAAAAACAGATATAGACACGCTATTTATTCCATTAACGCGATGACAATGTGAAATAAGTGACAAAATGTTGTCACAAGAGGGTGGTACAAGTATTTTAATCCAGATACCCTATTTTATTCCTATTGGTATAAATCATAAGTTCTAGAGCGGTAATTTGTGGTGATGGTGTGGTCGTGGTTGTGGTTCGATAGGTAATTGATCACCTAAATCTGTACTGGTATGGTGACTAGGGGAAATTACGACAGACGAGTGTTAATATTAAATTTATACTCAAACCATTAAATATTAAAGAAAAATTATAGCCAGAAATATCCTGGAACAAATTTACATTTTAGGGGTCGTCCAACGAACAGAACTATAAGTAAGTATTTGATATCTCAAAAGTTTCTGTCAGACGTAGACAAGAACAACTTTAAGATAAGCGAACTCGATGTCACTGCACTTCACTTTATTTCTGGCTAACCCAGTCAGTTCAAAAGTCGGGGTGAAATTGTCCTGCAAATATATCTTGGTTACAGAAATGTTTTAAAACTAAAAATGTAATAAAGTGAATGACACGCAGTTTCTTATGCCGTTCTCCACTGCAAACACCTTGTGAAACAGTGGTTATTGATAGATTATTCTCTTAAGCTGTTTTCGACACTAACCACTCTGTTCACTGATATACAACAACAATGAACATGTAATTAACCATAATTGTGCAGTAAGTAATTCCAAAAAATATATTTTTTACTTCATATTATTTACTAGCTATGCCCGCGGTTCTGCCCGCGTGGAATTCGGTCCGCGTTCATATTATACTATATAATTCTGAAATAAAAATAGCCTAAGCTACTTCTTATTTCATCAGCTATCTTCCAGTGAAAGTCAAGCTCTAAATTAGTCTAAATCAGTCCAGCCGCTCCAGAGATTAGCCGGAATAAACAGACAGACAGACAAAAATTGTAAAAAAAAATATTTTGGTATATGTACCATGTTTGGTATACATAGGCATTTAGTAAAAAATATTTTTATAGATTAGAGGACAGTAAAGGGGCGGCAGGTGACCGTCATCGTCAGAAAATCATGTCTACTTACGTGATACAATAGACGTAGTTGACAATGACGCCTCGTCACGACCCTGATTATTATTGAATAATAATCAGTGAGATTTCAGGTTTTAAGGCGACCAAAAAGTATTTCTCCATCCATATGATATTTGCAGTATCCTCTTTAAATCGGTGTAATACTAATGTGAAATAACAAAGCAGAAATAGACAGAGAAATCATCAAAAAATAACAAAATTAACGAACGAATGACTCAAAGCAAAAACACTTCTTGAGCAAAGCAAAGAAGATTAAGCAAAGAAAACAGTTTAGATCCCAACCATTGTAACTAATAAATTTAAAAGTCTCAAGCATTTTACGATATCAGCAGTAAGACGATTTAGATCTTTCGCCCGAACGTCTTCCATCGCGTCCAATCGCATTAGAGCGGTGACCAGAACATAAATTGTATCACTCGATCTGCCGCGATTTATATCGTCTTCTGCTCCGCAACAATAGCCTTCAATAAAACTGGTTTGAATTTTCTTGGCTTCAAACTATATTTATGATTGTGTAGTGCGGGGCAATTTTCTCACTATATTTGGCGGAAGGGTAGCAATTGAAGTAATTCGGTGACTTCTTATTTATTCTTTGTCATGCTTAATAGGTGACAAATAGGATTAATTGAAGATAGTATAGAATTTTAGGCGTAGCACATGTATTTTTTTTTTAGTATAAGTTAGCACAAGAGCCCGATGTCCACCTGATGGTAAGTATGCTCTTTGCTGTATTTTTTTTACTATTAAATCGTATCTGAAGTTGCCCGCTGATGCGTTGTTACCCCTCAAGTCTGATTATGTTCGACTCTTGTGTAAATATAGCCAATTAGCTTCACGGAGAATTATAAGGTAGTAGTGATACCAAGGGGTAAACTCGTGTAATTCGACCTTTGATGGTAGAATGTATTTTAAGTACCTCATGTAAATTCTTGACTGTATATCTTCAAACAAAACTACATCACAGTTTATTTCTCTCGTTGCTTTACAAATCATAATCCATATATATTTTTGACATGCAATATAATATTTTTTGTCGAAATTCCGAATACTCAACATAAAAAGCTTATCTGAACCACCAGTTTGTTTATTGTTTTTATGAAACGTAAATATACCTTAGGAATAAAGCGAATTTGTTCTCTTTTCTTATTTCTCCAACTACACGCTTAGGTATACACGATCCGAGTCGTAAACAAGAATTCTAAGCGAAAGTTGTAATCCTCGAGAAGTCTTGACTATTGAATATTTTATACTAGAGTTCAGAATATATGCAATTCAGGTACCACTTGAAACGTTTGTGAATCAAATACTTAATTTTTAATTTGTATCGGAACCAATGTTTAATTTTCTATGGTGATGCTAGTGAATTGTTGAATTTAGTTATTGTGGTTAAGTCAAATGAAAATGGTACTCGACACCAAGGCTTCCAATACATAGGGTTGTAACCAACTGGGATGTAGTATTATACGTTATTTCAGATATTACGCCGAAATACCATTTTCTTGTATGAGGTACTAATTTAATTTCCATTTTTTATTTTTAGTAATTTTTACTGCAGGGTTCATAGATGTACATATAATATTATGATAATTTTTACATACATACATACACATCTTCACGACAAATCCCTAACGGGGTAGGCAGAGAGCGAGTGCCAAATGGCACGGTACTGGCTTACTTGCCTAGCTTCTTCCACTTTCATAACTCTCCTCATACAAACACGCCGATTTCGGAGAATCTTAACGCCTCCTTCAGACAGCACACGATCAATTTGATCATGAAATGTTAGTCTGGATCTTTCTCGGTATCTACATCTGTCCACATTCCCATTGATTTGGTAACCTTTCATTCGTCATTCTTTCAACATGTCCGAACCACCGGAGCATTCCCTTTCTCATTTTTACACCAATACTTTCTTTCAATGATAATATTTTTAATGTTTAAAAGGACTATGAAATTTTCGAGTGTAGGCAAACGGACGAACGGAAGGACAGGCCACCATTGTGGTCTTAGTAATATGTTCCCGTTAGAACCCTTGAGTATGGTATAAAAACATAAATAATTAGGTGTATCTGAAAACTATGTTATTATTTGAATAACTGCCAGTGAATTCAGTTTAGGCACACCAGGATCGAATGATGATCGCGCCCCCTGCAGTAACAAGTATATATTCACTTTTCTTGAGGGAGAGTTTGCTAATGTATTCCATCCGCGTATTCTCCATTAAGAAGTTCCTCTTTCCTTATACCGCTGTACCACCATCCACCGCAGATCTTCTAATGGACTTTTAAACCAATATTCGCCACACCTTTCCTGGTAAGAGCTCTAACGTTCTCTTAACTTCTTGTCTTCGATACAAATTAGATTTGACTAACGGATAGACAGACATACACACACAAGTTCGCCAGGTGGTAGAACTCGTTTAGTTTGACCGGGGAGGAACCATCGCCAACCTCATACTCCTCCGTGAAGCAATTTATTGTGTTTCGGTTTGGAGAGGCGTAGTTGCCTGCTATACTTATACACAAGGCGAACATCTTAGTCCTCAGGGGCAGCAACACATCTGATTCAATCATACTTGGGAATGATTCCGGATGTCAATGGGCAGCAGTGACCACTTATCCACAGATGGACTGCATGCTCGTTTGCTACCTTAATGCAAAAAAAGTAATGTTATAAAATTGGAACAATCGGAATTTTAAAAACTTTTGCATAGTGCTCTAACAGCATTGCAGATCTAGAATATTCGACGGTGACACTGATACGTGGAGGATCGTTAAACTCGTCAGTTTTACGACACATACCCGATCCATATTTCGGAGATACCGCCAGATACGAGACCGACGTTAACTTTATTGCTTCAAACCTTCTAGAAACTTCATATGGATACTGTATCGCTTCGCTGTTTTGATATTTTATTACCTCTCCATTTTCTATTACATTTTCGCAATTTTAGTATTATAATATGGAATATTTATATCGTTTCTTTTATTGTAAAGATTTATATGACTATATAATTTTAGATCAATACAGTTAGACATTACTCTTAAATGTCATCACCTCCAGTCTGAACTATTATGTAATATTGCCCCATCAATATTATTTGTAATATTTTCTGCTAACTTAGACTAAAATTTCTTTTTCATAGTCCTTTGTATACCTGAAATTTATTGGTGGGCACATTCCTTCAATTGGACTACAGGCTCATTTACTAATTCAATAACAAATTTCAAAAGAAATCATTAATAATAGCCAAAAAAATTATGAAAAGAACTTCAAAAAATGACGAAGTGCTGTCACACGTAGCAGATATAGAATATTCGACGGTGACACTGATACGTGGAGGATCGTTAAACTCGTCAGTTTTACGACACATACTCGATCCATATTTCGGAGATACCGCCAGATACGAGACCGACGTTAACTTTATTGCTTCGAACCTTCGAGAAACTTCATATAGATACTGTATCGCTTCGCTGTTTTGATATTTTTTGACCTCTATATTCTATTACATTTTCGCAATTTTAGTATTATAATATGGAATATTCATATTGTTTCTTTTATTGTAAAGATTTATATGACTTTATAATTTTAGATCAATATAGTTAGACATTACTCTTAAATGTCATCACCTCCAGTCTGAACTATTATGTAATATTTCCCCATCAATATTATTTGTAATATTTTCTGCTAACTTAGACTAAAATTTCTTGTTAATAGTTCTTTGTATACCTGAAATTTATTGGTGAGCACATTCCTTCAATTGGACTACAGGCTCATTTACTAATTCAATAACATTTTCAAGAGAAATCATTAATAGTAGTCAAAAAAATTATGAAAAAATCTTCGAAAACTGACGAAGTTCTGTCACACATAGCAGATCTAGAATATTCGACGGCGACACTGATACGTGGAGGATCGTTAAACTCGTCATTTTTACGACACATACCCGATCCATATTTCGGAGATACCGCCAGATACGAGACCGACGTTAACTTTATTGCTTCGAACCTTCTAGAAACTTCATATGGATACTGTATCGCTTCGCTGTTTTGATATTTTATGACCTCTATATTCTATTACACTTTCGCAAACCTAGTTTTGTTATATGGAATATTTATATTGTTTCCTGTATTAGAAATACTTATGTGATTAATTACCTTCAGTACAATTCAATTTCTTACTCTTATTTAAATTGGTATTTTTATAGATCAAGAGTTTCGAATTGACCAGTAATAACTGTGTATCTAGTTATTTAAAAAAGTAATGTAGGAGAAAGGTAGCAGCCATGTGATATCTTGGCTAAAATATAGACAATAGTAATCGTGTATCTTTTGTTTGAGATTGGAATCAATCATGCAAATTCATTATATTAAGATTGAAAGATATCCTGGACCCTTGAGATATACACAGATAACTTGCATATAAAAAACAAAAATAATGATTAATCAAACAATTATTTATATTTATAAAACAGTTTTATTTGTGATGCTAATTTAAACTTTGATCCCCAATACCAAAGAGGATGAGAGAAAGAAATCTGCCGGGTGCTTGTAACATTTAAAAGTAAACACATAATCTTGGGATCCCTCATTCCTTCGTCCTTTTATTACTTCATTTTACGCTCGACAGGCCCCTGTAATGACCTCGACTGGGCCCAAACTTCGAATTTTTGCTATCAAATGTTCAACCATCTTAATACTTACGTTTTCTTAGACAAAATGTCATCTGCTTAGATTTTGTATGCCTATATGTAAATAACGAACATTGCCTATACCTATTTTTTTTTGTTTGTAACGAACATACAGTTTTTTTTCTAGAAAGTCTTTCCCCTGCATGAGTCGCAACTTATTTAAAATAAGACGGACATTAGTTTTATTAGAGGCTGAATTGAGGACTCTTCAAATGGTCGCTGCTTGTATCTCAGTGACCAGCAAGTGCATAGAATAAAAAAAACTTCATTGAGGTTCACCATACAAGGTGAATTATGTACCAGTAGGTACCACACAGAACACATAGTAAGTTCTATTCTACGTAGATAAATATGTATATATGAAATATATTTCAAAATATTCCCACTATCATTTACACTAATTTTAATGACAGATACAAAGAAATATTTAAGTGAAAGTCGGATTCGCGAAAGGGATTAGTGTCACCACTCAATAAATTTTACTAAGTTAGCCGTAAAATACACAACCACTGAAAGACTAAATTTGTGTACAGAAAGATACGGTTGTCAGCATACACTTAATTTGTTCAAGAAGTTTCGAAAACTAAATATAATTTAAATTTCTCTGACATCATCATAAATAATACCCTTATTCTGAGAGAAAAGTCAATATTGATGATGATGAAGATGATTACAATGATTTTTTGGAATAAAACAAGGTAATTATCTCCAAAAAATATTGTATCGGAACTAAAAGTATGAAAAATAAACAGAAACAATACAAAATACTTTGTAAAGGTTGTTTAAAATGAATAGAGTCACAAACAATTACTGACTTTAACGATATCTGAAGTGTCCATAAAAGTGTACACGGTTGGTTTCCGTGCAAATTGTTAAAGTGTTATAAATTAAACAGATGGGCCATAAACGTTTCGAGTAGTACCTGAATTGCGTATTCTGAACTTTGGTATAAAATATTCAATAGTCGGGACTTTCTCGTGGATTACAACGTTCGCTAAGCATTCCTGTTTACGACTTGGATCTTAGAAATGAACGTGTAGTTGTAAAAATAAGGAGTAAACATAACAATGGAGATGTTTTTGATGTTCGTAGGGTTTGCCAGCTTATTTTATTTGGCATTTGTTGTTATTTCTCTTAACATTAATCTGTAGTATAGTACTATTTAGCATTTCGGTATCATACCAGATGTTTCAGGTTCATATCCCAGACCCAAATCTACCTATTCAAATTTACTTACAAAACTCTAATGCTTATTAGATTTGTTGTTCGTCCGGGGAGGTACAACCGCCACCCTTATAGTCCTCCTCGCAGTCAGGGATAGCAACGCATCTGTGATAAAACTTAGGTATGACTTAATCGTACTTGAGGATGATTACTGATGTCCATGGGCGGCAGTGGTCACTTACCATCAGGTGGACTGCATGCAAGTGCGTTTGCTACCTTTACACAATAAAAAAAAAACAATGTGCGAAGTCTACCAGTTTGTTCTTGGCCAGCGCCGTGGATTTGAATCATTCCCAATTTTAATGGTGCTGATAACGATTTATATGTATTCAAAAATATAGTGAACTAGCTTTTTCTCGCGCCTTGCATGCAGCACGATTCCATTTAATAATAATTCGACTACTTTGCAGTGTACCGAGATGGAACATGCACCAGATTTTAAGTTGGACCATAAACGATACAACTGTGAAAGCCGCATCTAATTTCATGCAGTAGTTTTGGCGTGACGCGCGTACGAACATACAAATAGACAGACAAACAAAAATTCTAAAAGTGGTTGTTTTGGCGTCTATTTACTTTATAAGACTCTCACATAATTTATTTTCAAATATCTTCAAAGTACAGGTAGATGATATATTTAATAGTAGATAAATCGATCATGAAATGTCAGTCTGGGTCTCCCTCGGTATCTACATCCGTCCACATTCGCATTGTATATCTGTTTTGGTA
>DWNR01001567.1:0-14760 GCA_018250455.1 Polygonus leo
AAACCCCTACCCTCAAAATCCTCCGTGAAGCAATTTATTGTGTTTCAGTTTGGAGAGGCGTGGTTGTCGGCTTACTTATACGCAACGCTTACGATTCAATCGTATTTGGGAATTATTACTAATGTCCATGGGCAGCAGTGACCACTTTCTACTACAGAATATTATGTAAAATAATACGTATCTAACGTTAGCGTTATTATAACATTAATTAAAATACTCATTAACAAAAACCTAACTTCCTGCCACTGTTAATTCTAGAAACAGCTACATAACAATGTAGGATCCAATATTAACATCACAAAAACCATAGAACAAGCAAGTAACCGTAAAATAATAATGGAAGGTCAAGTTTTACGACGAAAAAATTGCATCTGCATTTATTTGCACGGCTTTCTCACGAAACCTGCCAACCTTGGAGTGATGTCATCTTTGTTTTAGCCATTGTTTGCATATGCTATGCACACATGCAAGTTAATTTAGCATCTAGGCTCTTCGGAACGTAATTGAACTGTTTCGATGGAGCAACTACTTTGTCTGGTTTGGTTATGTTGCAAAATTCACTCTAGTGTTAGCCATCAGTTGGTTCCATTCTTCTCGATTTGATGGTAACTTCAAATAAGGACGGTTCCTTGTTTAAGGGATGCCCAAAAACAGTAGACTTGTGTTTGAGTGATTACCAGCTATAGTTTGCTAACTTTATACAATAAAATAAAATAAAAAACTTTCTACAAATTACATGGTGGTAAACTTGGAACTCAACAGGGAGGTGCCATCGCCAAGGTCTTGTTACTTTCGCACTAAAAATATCTAGTTTGTTACCTCATTTTGCACTATAAGGAGCATTCACACTCTTAGTTCTTATAGTCCAGTCAAAATTCTTACAAGAGAAGCCGTTTACAGGACTAAGTTCCAAAATATATCTATATGTATCCAACGCCAAAATGTTCTGCTCAAAAACGCAATATTACGCATGCACACATACATACATACATACATACATATCTTTAGGCCAAATCCCTAACGGGGTAGGCAGAGAGTATCGAGTGCCAAATGGCACGGTTCTGACATACTATATAATATTACGCAATGTTTAAAAATCGATTAATAGCATCGGGAAGACAAAAATTGCATTATTTTCATATGGCTTTCACGTGTCAACCTTGTAGATGATCTCATCATGTTTGTATGAGCGAGGCCACATGAAGCTAATATTTAACGCGCGCTAAAATTTTCGCGTCACAAGACAAGTTTATGCAAATTCTCAATCAATTGCTTTGGATCAATAGGTAGCGAATATCGAGGACTTAGATATGCAAACATCGTCTGCAAATGTTTTTTTGGCCTTATAACTCTTCATGATAGGCCTACTTTGATTTTAAAGATCGGAATAGAGACTGATAGATTAAGAATGCTTGAATACGCGTCATGAGGAGTAATGGTGAGTTGACTGTTAAAATATAACAAGGGAATAACAGCGTTGTTATATCTAAGAATAGGAACATACAAGCTCAGCAGTCGTTGAAGAAATTTTAAATTTATTAAGAATAATCCAGGAGAACTTTAGTAGCATCTTAAGAATGCATTGTTATAGCTAAGCGTTCTAGAGGGTTGAAGGCTGAAATTACCACTAGCTTTGATTTTAATCTTTGGTAGATCGAAATTCGTATTTTATACATATACCACCAAGTTTTTTGTGGTTCCATATACTATCGCAACAGTAAAAGATACCAAGAAATAAATTTAAGAAAAAACAGCTTTTAGAAAGTATCGTTTTATTATGATTCTTATATAATCAAGGCACATAAAAATTACTTATCCCGTCATCTTGGGCCGTCCGCCATATTGGATTTAGTAAAATACTTAAAAAAAAGCATCAATGGCAAGTTATGTAAAAGATTGAAAAAACCTCCGGAATCTAACGACGATTTTTCTAAAAAGGTTTTTCCAAGCATAAAATATTCGTATTTAAATAAAATGCATACCAAATGAACGCTATCTCTCATGCATATAGAATGTTTTCCGCCAGCGTCATGCAATCAACAAGCTAATTAATTGCTCTAAACCTCAAAGAGGTAGTTTAATCACCGTCCATCAGCAAATTAAACAGATTTTTCCCCCCTTTCAGTAGTCACAATATCTACGATGCGGTATACGACGCAGGCTTCATGCGTCATACCAACTTCGTGTTTTTTTTTCGTATAAAGGCAGCAGACGCGACTGCACTCCATTTGATGGTATGTGGTCACTGCCGCCCATGGACATCAGTAATCATCCCCGATTGCAGTTAAATCATACCTTAGTTTGATCACAGATGTGTTGCTATCCCTATGACTAATATGTGCCTTGTGTATAAACTAGAATATTCCGCAGTTGCCGAGAGAATCAATAAAAAAAGTTAGGATGACTGTTTCTTGTTCAAGTTCAAAAGTTACTGTTACTGTTCAAGAGGTCCCTATGACAGACGAACGGACTCAGTAATAGTAATAATAACAATAGTAATAGTAACAATAGTAATAGTAATAATAGTAATAGAATCGGGTAAGGGACCACAGAAACAAAGCCGTTGGTAGGAATCAAATTGTATGCGGGAATAATTACTGATGTCCATGAATTATTGCTGATTTTTTTTATCTCTTAAAGATAGCTAACGAGAATGCAGTCGACCTGATAGTAAGTGGCCACTACAGCCCATGGACGTTAGTAATCATCTCTGAGTACGATTGAATAGTACGTGAGTTTGATCACAAATGTTGCTACCCCTGAGGGCTAAGATGTTCACCTCATGTATAAGTGTAGCCGGCAACCACACCTCTCCAAACCGAAACACAATAAATTGCTTCACGATGGATTATTAGGGTGGCGGTGGTACTTCCCCGGTCGAACTACATGAGTTCTACCACCTTGTAAAAACTTGAAAAAGGGTCCCATAGGGTACGGAATCCTAATATCTGCATCCCAGTCGCAAGCCGCAGTAAAGCCGCAACCGCAAGCCGCAAGCCGCAGCTCGAGCCGCAGCCGCAGCCGCAAGCCGCAGCTCTCAACATACGTCGAAGTTTCTAGGTCAAGTGGGCTAAGTGTGTCAGGCTGGTTCAGCTCTTCGCTCTAATTAGACAGTTTTTCGTGTACCGTCGCGTGAACTCGACGGATGACCTAAGTGTTTGAATTCTTTATGATGGTGTGAGTGTAAGGTATGAGAGACAGCGGGGACATAATTTTTTTTTTCAAATTTTTGAAAAGATCCCGATTTATTTATAGTTAGTATATAATCCATCATACAAGTGTTATGTGTTGTCGGTTTTCGGAAACACGCAAAATATAAACAAGCTTGTGGATAATCAGTTACATCTTAATAAATAGAACGGGGTCAGAATTACTTACAAATCTCTTAATACTGCTAATCTTACTATTAAGTATCCAATTAATAAAAGAGAACAATTATACCAAACGCGAATGAGTTAATAAGAGGATCTAAATAAAAGTGTTTAAACGTCTTCCCAGCAAAAAAAAATCTTTCCACACCAATCTACAAACAATAAAAAAAAATCGGCCATTACTTATAGTAAAGATGACAGATTCATGATGCACTTTGAATATACAACCTAAACAATGATTTACGAGTAAAGCAGACACAAAGACCAGAAATCATTTAGTCGTACACATTTCTGTTCAGAGATTCCTCCGCTTCTGACTTGCGCCGTCCAAATTCGTCCAGACGGAGTGACGCAAGCGGAGATTTTTGCACATTTTACGAGTACAGGCGAACTGATGGATTCGGACAGTGATCGGAAATAGGCAGACTTCGATTTTCGAGGTTATGCAATCTATGTTCTAGAATTCTAAATTAGTTTTATGTTATATGCGGTCAGGAATGCTTTTTGCGTGACCAGTGAATTTAGAGAGTATGGAATGGATAGAGATAAAATAAAGCGAATCGTTCTACGAAATTGATGGTCAATAGTGATGGCTACGTTGTCATTATGGCACCCTAGAGACACTCATGCTTATCTTTATATTAATACGTGAAGCGAAAACTTTGTACCCCTTTTTAGAGAAAATACGCGGGCGGAGGATTATAAATTAGGTACAGGGTTAAAATTTATATGGAGAAGAAGTGCAGTAATCTAATATTTTTATTAATATTACACTATAAATATATTGTTTCATAAAAAAGAAATTACTCACACTACCGTACGTTTGACGGACACATGTTTATGCGTAAAGTCGGTAGACAACCGGACAAGAGATTATTATCTATCACTCAATGTCAACTATAATCGTTGCCATAGTTATAGTTTGTTTATTCAAAAATATATTAGTTATATATTATATATTCAGTCTTAATTTTTTGGATTATTCTTATTATGCTCGAATTTCGAGCACGAGATTTCTAGTGTTATAGTGTTATAATGGAAAATAACGAGATAAAAGAAACATAGTGGAAAAGGCGCCAAAACTCCAAACATCTTTTATATAAAGGAGATATTTCCTTTCGTTACTAAAAGAATAAAAACGTATTTACTTAAGGTTTTTTTTAAATTGAACCAATCCTTTATTTAATTGCAAGTTTGATGAGTTTGTTAATTTTTATCAGGTAGTAATGAGAAAGATATAAATATTGTGTGCGAAAAGTGCCTACTGACTTTTACTTTTAAACTAGCTGTATTAAAGCGAAAGTCATTCCTTTATTTAATCAGGAACATGAAATCTCAAACCCATTTGACCAATGAACCTGAATTTTGGCAGAGGGTTAGTTTATGGGTAGAATATTTCAGGTAAGAAAAGATTTTCGCGACAAATGGCTGAATTAAAGTTACCTTTTTCTTGAAGAATGTTGTTTCTACGGGTAAATTTCGTGTGGGTCGCTAGACGCTGGAAATAGCTGGGTTTGTTAAAGTGTCAAATACAAAAATCTCGTGTCAAGATGTATATTCAAAATGAACTGTGAAACTACTGAACCGATTTTAATGAAATTTTGTAAGTAAGTGTAACTTAGTCCAACTTGAGAGATAGGATAGTTTAAATCTCTATTCATTCCTCAATTTTTTATTGGAAATTTAACCTTACTGGCAGAATGACGTCTGCCGGGTCTGCTATTATTATGTGTGTATACTTCTATAGTGACAAACTGTAACTGTAGTGACAAAAAGTAATAATAAAATGCATTATCATAAAAATATACTTTATTTCTCATCACACATTTTATGCAAATACTCGTAACTACAATATTCACTTTCATAATTTGTTGTTATGTCAGCTATAAAAATATATTGTCAACTTCTCGCGTTTCAAGATATACAGCCAGTGATAAATGGATGGTCGGACATATATCGTAATTTTATTAATACGGCCGTTCCCACTTATTACCACTCTGTATACGAAACCCTAAAAAGTAGACTGAGAAAGATTTAACACGCCAATATGCTAGTTAGTATAATTGAGCTATTATAAGCTTATCAAATCTGCATATTTCTGCAAGCTACATACAAGGAAGGGTGAAGTTAAGGTCACACGTCTGAGGTCGTAAACAACCGCTATGGCCCATTTGGGGTCCATAAAACCGCCATTACACGGGTCGTTAAGAACCCCCCGATACGAGACAACGGACTCAATCAATATGGATGATGTTTTATGGTCACTACCTCGTAAAGTGATATATGACTAGGTTTTATATGAATTGCTGTGGACAGTTTTATGAACTACTGTATTTTTGGGATAAACTAGCGAAAGGGTTAAGATCATGCCTTTTAATTATAAAAAAGTATAAGAAGAACTATCTGACCCGTGCAACTTCGTTTGCAAGAGAGAGTGGGTCAAGTTTTCCCCGTTTTTGCAACATTTTTCGTACTTGAGGTTGACCACAGATGCATTGCTACCCTTGAGTACTAAGATGTTTGCCTCGCGTTTATGTATAGCCGGCAACCACGCCTCTCCAAACCGAAACAATAAATTGCTTCACGGGGGATTATGAGGGTGGCGGTGGCACCTTCCCGGTCGAATTACATGAGTTCTACCCCCTGACAAATACAAATACAACAAATACAAAATACAATTATTACATGACTGACATAACATACGTGGCGTCTAAATAAAGTATTTAAAATTGTAACGAAGACACAAAATACGACCCTCCAATTTGATTGCCAATTCACACATCGATCTAAGCAAATAATGTTATCAAATTGTCCATCTGTTTGTTTACTGCAAATACATCAATCTAACTTTGATGCCGTAATAATGGCTAAACAAACTTGACCTGCTCAAATATGTTTTCGTAGATTTTTATTTAACTTGCAAATGTCATATTTCTGAGTTTGTTGCTATTTCTGGAACTAATTTTGTTCTATTAACACTTGAGGCTACATACGGATGTAACAATCAACTAACATTCTTATAGAATTATTATTACGCCAGCGACGTCGTCCGCATAGAAGTCGAAAACTCCTTGGGGGTAGAATTTCAAAAAATCCTTTCTTAGTGCTCACTTGCATCATGAAAGGAACCCCTGTACCAAATTTCAAGTTTCAAGGTACAGTAGTTTCGTTTATTTATATTGTTTTGCTGTAGCGACTTATCAACGCCAGCCTTTCTAATTACTAAGTAAGGAACTTTCTTAATTACAAACTGCTACGCGGCGCAGTAGATAATGATGCTACAATAAAAGAGAAGAGAGTAGTCGGCATTTCCCGTCAGGCGCCGACGTGTCGCCTCGCTCCATCGATCCTAGCGTTGCTAAGAAGACGTTCAAAACACTTTCCTAGAGACATCATACGACTCGTATATATATACTAGCTGTGCCCGCGGCTTCGCCCGCGTGGAATTCGGCCCGCGTTCATATTATATTATATAATTCTGAAATAAAAGCCTAAGTTACTCCTTATTTCATCAGCTATCTGCCAGTGAAAATCCCGTCCAGCCGTTCCAGAGATTAGCCGCAACAAAAATGTTATTTCGGTATATGTACCATGTATACCATACAAAGGCATTTAATAAAAATCAGTTATTTTTAAATTACAAACAGATACTCAAATTTTATTTATTTGTATAGATTATATTCTTATTTCGTCGATATCATCTCGGGTTTTCACGTAAAATAAATATTTTTTTTAATATGAAAAAAATACTTATTACAACTTCTTTTCAAACTAAGAGGACGTTCAAAGAAATAATTTCCTAGAGAAATATAGCCTTACTTTGACCTTCTCGATGCTATTGATCGTTTTACAGTCCTCAGAGAGCTGATAAAATCTTCTTAATTAAAAGTAACGTACTATATCTAGTAAGAGAATGAATCTAGAAACATTCAGGTAGGATAGTTAAGTGATAGCGAAGAGGTATCCTTGCGAACAAGCTATAAGTAAAAATCGGCCAAGTGTGAGTTGCACTTGCGATTGAAGGGTTCCGTTCCGCCGTACAATAATTTTTATCATTATCGTATGAAGGTAGCAAACGAGCATGCAGTCCACCTGATGGTAAGTGGTCACTGCCGCCCTCCATGGGCGGCAGTGACCATCTTTATCATCATCCATCAGTAATCATCTCCAAGCACAATTAAATCATACCTAAGTTTGATCACAGATGCGGTGCTACCCCTGAGGATTAAAATGTTCGCCTCGTGTATAAGTATAGCCAGCAACGCTGGCAATTTATTATAATACTAACATTTCAGATTTATCCATAAATTTAAGGAACCATTATAACATAAATTTATGAGCTACGAAATATTAATTTAACTCTATCTATTAGCAATAGTTAAAAATAAGTTTTTCATACACTATCTAGGTAGATAGATAGTGAATGTAGTCAGCTTCACGTACGGTCAGGCAATCGATACCGGAGAGGCGCCACGTCGCCTCGTTACGGGAGACCGAGGGGCGGAGTGACGTAGCTCTTCTATAGGGTTGCTTGTGTACCAATTTTGAGCTGATTATATTCAATTTATTGGAATGTTAGGAAACTCGAAATTAAGAAAATACGGTAAAGTGCTTGATACGAATCGTTATTATTATCTCGTAGTTGGTTTTTTTATCGCCTTAAGGTAGCAAACGAGCATGCAGCCTGCTTGATGATAAGTGATCACTACCGCCCATGGACATTAGTGATCATCCCCGAGTACGATTAAATCGTACTTGAGGTTGAGTTCTACCTACCTCTCTCTCAGGTTATCTCTTAGATAAAACTTCTTAAAATTATTTTATGTGAATGTACTTGTAATGTACATTTGAGTAATATTTTTATTTTGGTTTGCTGAAGCGTTTAAATTTTCAGCCTATACATTATTTAATAAACAAAAACTACACAAGTACTCAACACAGTACTTTTTTTAATTATCAACTCACTTGACGAATAATACGTCGGTTTTATATACGAAAATTACAACCTGAAAACTTTTAAAGCTAGGTTTTGGCTTGCCGTAGTCGGATAAAAAGATTTTATAATATTTGCTTCATCGCCACCCCTGAGTTTTCCTCCCATTTCCCTTTGCCAA
Source organism: Polygonus leo (assembly GCA_018250455.1). Lineage (NCBI taxonomy): Eukaryota > Metazoa > Arthropoda > Insecta > Lepidoptera > Hesperiidae > Polygonus > Polygonus leo. The sequence goes on from DWNR01001567.1 coordinate 8,486, forward strand.
TAAAGTCATGTAGAGTTCAATGGACCAGGGGTTATCGAGACATTTATTATTTGTGCAATACAAGACGTAATTGATTGATAATTTACAATTCAATGAATGGTTTCATTCTGTCCGTACCCAATTATTAATCGATATAATTGTTTTGAGTAAATATTATTAGAAATCTTTGCTGTTTGCAAAGTAATTTTGAATATTCTTTTATATTGAATATGTTTAGATGTTGTTATTTATATTAATTACAATAAAACCATCTCTTAGGGTGGAAAAATTAAGTGTTAAGATGTTAGAAATCTAAGTTTATCTTCGCCGACTATCAACCGATTTTTTACTGAATGCTTAAAATTGTGTAACCACAATTAATGGATAATTAGTCAGTAATCTTATTTGACATACCCCAAAGGTACTTCGACTTTTACTTAAAATTAACATGTTCGTAAATTTGTGAACGAGGTAAACAAAAACAAAGTAAATACTATGCTGTGCTAATAATATGTTTAATATTCACGGATTATTCGCATGAGGTTGATTTCTAATGTCCATGGGCGGTACTTACCATCTGAAGGACGGCATGTTGGTTTGCTAACTTTGAAAAAATACTTTAGCTATAAATGATTTTTAATTTCGAAGAGTACCGTTGCCAAAAATAGCCTGTTTCTAGGGAGAACGCCCGAAAAGGTAATTCAATTTTCGCTAAAGTTTGTTGGGAGAATGAATAATGGATCCACCCAAGCCTACTGTCTGTTTTGAGAGATTGGTCTCTCAGGGTTTTGTACAGGCTTCGCTATGAGAAGTACCTAATGTGCTGAGACAGGTGAAGTTAAGGTAAATTTTGCTGTTATTAATAAAAACAGAACTTGGATTTACTTTTATTTAGGTCTTGTTAGGGATCCATTATCTTAATTTAGCCTTTTTAGTGGTTTATACTTAGAGCGTAAAAACAGGAGACCATTATAATGCTCGTCTTCCATCAGTCCCGTCTGGTCTTATCTATGAAATTATTATAATAAGTTATTTGAAATTATTATAATTGATTTTTTTACAATATGTATGAAAGTTATCATAGTCTCTATAATAATAAAAGATATAGCTGATCTTTAGACTATGACATTGGCAGATAATTCCAATTCCAAGTTTCTGTATTTGGCTTGAAGTATAAAAGTAATAATTATTAGGATGGATTGCTAAAATAAAAATTGTTCGACTAGTGACAGCAAAAAAGGACAAAATCGAAAGTAGAAAAAGTTAAAAAACACAGGATAAAAAAATAAGAAAAATCGATTAAAGCGGCTTTTAAGTAGTTACTATTTAGAAGTTTAGAAAGCGCCATGTTTATGTCCTATTAGTACTCAATACACTTTTAAAGCCCTTTAAACAGTTACTTAATTGAAAATATCAAGAAAGTAAACAGGATTACTAAAAAATAAAGAAAAATCAATTAAAGCGACTTACAAGCAGTCACTATTTCTAGAAGGCGCCAAGTGGATGTCCTATAAGTACTCAATACACTTGTAAATTGTCTTTAGCATTTAAACAGTTAATTACTCAATTGTTTTAGAATCACGTAGTAATTGCCTTTGGAATAGACATAATTGAGTGGATGATTCATAGAAAATCTTGGAAATCTTACTACTGTGCAATAGACGCTATTTAGAACTTGTACATAAGTGGCGTCTATTAACACTTCATGGTGGGAAAAATAGCATTGTTTTAGTTATACCTTGACGTTATAATTTGAATTATAACCATGGAGGGTAGGTATGATGCTTGAAAAGTGTCCCTGCCGTTTGTTGTTGTCAGTTTTTGTGAGTACACGGGATTAAGTCGTTATGAAATCTAGGCAAACGACCCACTAGTATCCCTACGGTAAGGCTTGTACATATCCTACGGGAAGTTTTCCGAATTGGAACATGTTTCGTCCTTATTCTTCGATGATTAATTATCCTTTGCTTTTGTGTGTAATAGTTTTGTTACAATTGTATTGTGTTTTCACTTAAAAACTAATTAAAGAAAGTATACACTTTTCTTAGTAAAAATTTTAAAGATTAGTGGCCTGTTTTAAAAATCGACAGATTACAGATTTCGACGTAGTAGATGTAATAACGAACTAAACTATTAGTGATATTCAGATTTTGTCGCGTGATTTCCCTCAAATAATATTCAGTAAAATTATTTAAATTGCGTGATTTATTTTAAATAAAACAGTGAAATTCAACAAAAATATAGCACGTTCAAGTCGCAAGGCCTACGAGCCAACTGTTTCAACAGTTTGTAACACTTACCGTCTGACTCTTGAGGGGCTAATTTGTTCCGAGTGTGGCTTCCGTCTAAACTAACGCGGTTGTAAGCTGAGGGAGCGATTTTAGGCATATTTTAAGTAATAGGTGTGGTATTAGTCGATTGAATAAAGGAGAAGAATCACAGTTCGAATATTTCGTGTTTTCGGGATTAATAGTTATGTTATTATTTGCCGTTTAAAAAATGGACGGGATTCACAATTTTTATATTTTGTTTTATGTATTTTCTATTTGAAGTGTATATTTGAGTTCCTTATTCTATTAGTGCAGGGTTTAGAATATTTTAAATTCAAAAAATAAAAATATACTTTAAGTAAATATGAAATAATGATGTCAAACCTTTGTGCGTGGATTTATTCAACCACCTTAGAGACAAAAGTATTAAAAACATAATAATAAACAAATTCAAATTCATCATTAAAATTAGATCACTATTGACAGCCTAAAACACAAAAAATCTCTCGCTATGCCACAGTCGAGTTAACTGATAACTGGTATTTTTCGATATGATTCGCAGACATTCTTAATACTTTTCAATGGTATTTCCCATTACGTCGTAGTCGTAGAGATATTTTTTCTATTTTTCTTATAAGCTTAGCGTTAAAGCGTTTTTTATCCGCGTTACATTTACCATGTACCTTATCGCCACATTTTTTCGTTATGCACTCGGCCAAGGCCACGACTGGTCCGGATCCGCGGCGTGTTTTATTTTGCGACAAAATTACACTGTGGAGCGTTTGTAGTGTTTTTGTGTTTTGTTTTGGTTAAACGCACTGAGGAATTCGGTTTCTTGTGTTGCTGTTTTAGGTTCGGGAAAATAATCTTTGGCTTAATTTTTAGGGTTATGTACCCAAGGGTAAACACGGGACCCTATTACTGAGACTCCGCTATCCGTCTGTCTGTCTGTCACCAGACTGTATCTATTGAACCCTGATAGCTAGACAGTTGACATTTTCATAGATGATGTAATTCAGTTGCCGCTATAAAAGGAAATACTACAAATAAAATAAAACATATATTTAAGTAGGGAAAAAAATATCCCATACAATAAACGTGTTTTTTTTGCCATTTTTTATAGACAACGATACGGAACCCGTCGTGCACGAGTCAGGCTCGCACTTGGCGCTAGTTCAAATAAAAATGAAACATGCGTAACTTTACAAAAATAAAACAAAAAAGGGCCTTTAAAAGAAATATTGTTCGTTAAATTCTAGCAAGTTAACATATTAATTACTTTACATAATTAAGTATTTCTCTCACGTCATCCCGATGGCAATTGAACATAAACCTTTGAGGTTACCAGCTTTAAACTTCAGTATCGTTATACCACACGGTCTCCTAGACATTATATCATGCGGTATATACCATAAAATGCGGTGAATGAAATCGAAAGGTTAGCAATAAATAAATGTCAACTAAAAGGTCTCTAGATGCACTCGGCCCAACTTAGATTACTCATAGAACATAGATTTCGCATGAATCACAACCCCAAACATCCCTAACATCATTCATTAAACAGCAACCCTCACAAAAATAAGTATTAAAATTTATACAGGAAAGTACACAGTGAGTCAGCCAATGAGTCACCGTCCATTCTGTGTTGACACACCCTGCCCCTCTTGTCCATACACCATTACACGGTAAATGGTGCTATGAATCAAATGTCAGGGGTCTGGCTTCACTGGTTCAGTCTCACGCACGTCTCTTAACTGACCTTAGTGTTGAAATAATGTTTGCCGTCTCATTGACACGCGCTCCTATAAGTATTATGTAAAAATAAACCACAGTTCTGCTCTGAAGTGTTTTTTCTGCAAAATATAGAACAGTTTTTGTCTGACTACAAACATGGCTCTTAAGATGCTCTTAACGTGGATTTACATGTGAAAATACATCACAAAAATCATTATATGTAAGTATTGGGTGTAATATTTGTAGGTAGTACAACTCGCGTAGTTCAACCAAGGAGGTATGACTGTCACCCTTATAATTCTCAGTGAAGCAATTCCTGTTACGGTAATCCGAAAGGCTTGGTTGCCAGCTATGCTTACACAAATAGCGCACATCTTAGTCCTCAGAAGTAGCAATCTTCCGTGGTCCATCTCAGGTACGGATCAATCGTTTTTGGAGTTGCTTATAAAAAATAAATGTTCGCAGCCAGCAACTATCACTTGTCACTAGATAGCCTAAATACTCGTTTGCTATTATTATACGATTAAATAAATATATAATAAAGGATTTGTTATATGAGGAAATTTTATGAAAAATTTAGGCTTTCATTAAGTTCAGTGTCCCGGCTGAGCCCTTAGCTAGCTTGCCACAAAACATACGGTAAAGGTCATTTAGGGCCAACAGCAACTACACATTCGAAAAAAAAATAAGTTCATTGGTTAATCAGCTGTCAGTAAGACAGTATATTTTTATATGTATGGATCTTTTAGTTATTTATATTTCCCATTACTAGAAATAAAAATAAGCTGACTTTGCCCAAATACGGACTATGACAGGTAGTTAAATATTTTATGAGGAATTGTACTCGTTTCTATAATAAAATACCAGACCATGTTCTAAATTAAAGAACGCCATAAAATTTACATTATATAACAAAGCTTATTGAATGAATTATGAACCAGTGACTATTTAAATTATAACAATATAGGGTCGGAAATAAAGCTGTAACTCTAGCTCCACTAATAATAATAGATAAAGGTTCATAGTTCACTTATTGTATACATATTTTTTTAAAAGATGTGTGTTATGGAGTTTTTTTCGTCGTTTCTTCTTCAAAGAATATATTTTAAATAAAAAAAATATTTTGATTTTGCATAACTGTTTTTTAACGCAATTACGAGAGAAATGCCAAATAACAAGCATGTCTCTATTAATGTGTGGTGTTTGGAGTCACACGACACTATGGCTGCGGTGACGGTGGGTGAGAGCTGTCCCCGGCCGTCCGGGTTTGTAAGTGATCGCTAATAGTTAGTGGTAACTGATATGTTTATGTAATTAGCGCCGCTAGACTTAAATTCGAGTGATTGTAGCCTTTAATAAAGAGAGAAAGAAAATTATTATTTATCTGCTAATAATTTGAAAATAGAACACTTCTATAGGCAAATCAGCTTAAAATATTTTTGCATATGTAGTGGTGTATATAAACAGTGGGTGAAAGTGAAATGAACCGGTTTGCGCTGTCACGTAGAGTACGTCAATCGAATAAAAGTAGCGCCAGACGCGACATGTCTTGTCGTTTTGTTAGTTAATATTTTCTTGCGTATTAGTTTATTGGTGAAAATTTTAAATCCATTGGAGAAATTTTTGTATACATGCTATTAAAAAAAATATATGATACAAACAAAGCCTTAAATACGATATCATAACGAATTATTTATTGCTTATATTTATCCGAGAAAGTAATGGCCAAGTGCGAGTCGAACTCACTTACAGGGTTTCGTACCAATACATCATATACAGGCTTTAAAGTGGCTTATAAACGTCAGCGACTGCACGAGGAACAATACGACGTGAAATATTGAGGAAAGTCTCATTGTGCGCTGTGAATGGTGGAGAAAGTTTGTAAGCGAGAAGGTTGAGTTACAAATTGAAGTCGTTATTTCCTTTCGGTTTGAATTAGGCTGTGTAGTTTGTTTGCACTTTTGAGTTAATTTGATGGGTATTATTACTAAGATTTCGATGTCCGTCTGTCCGTCTGTTTCAGGGCTGTGTCTCTTGAATTGTAATAGGAATGAAATTTAGTACATATCTATTTTTACTTGTTCAGAAAGGTACAAGTGGAAGGTAGATTTTATTCCGTAAAAAATACTGTAGGCCAAATCTAGTACTTCTGTAATGAAAGATTCCTTCAATGAGAACTACACTCGAGTTACATAGTTCTACCACCTGGCAAATTATTATCAAATTCTCAAAAAATTATACTTTATTGGAAAATTCCAAAGATTCCAATGATTATACTTTACAAGCAAATAT
>DWNR01001568.1:0-14752 GCA_018250455.1 Polygonus leo
CAACCTTGGGTCAGTCGTACTTGGGGATGACTACTAATGTCCATGGGCGGCAGTGATCACTTACCATCAGGTGGACTGAATGCTCGCTTGCTACCTTTACATATTTAAAAAAAATCCAAGTACCTTGGTAACTTGGGGTTTTATGTGATAGAAGAAAATTAAGTTTCTCCGGATGTGGTCATTGTCACTTGGTTGCAGTATGCGGGACCATAAACTGTTTAACCGATGACGATACGATAATTTGAAATTTTAAGTATGATTTGCTGCTGCTGGCGGCTGGACCGATTTTTATGAAATTTTATATGCATATTCAGTACGCCTGAGAATCGGCTAGAATCTATTTTTCATACCCCTAAGCGGTTGTAACATTTTTTTTTGAATTTTTTGAGCATTTTTTTATAATGTGGCATTAAGAAATAATACAACCATAAATTTTTACCTTTGTACCATAAACCCCCTTTTTATATATACTTTTCATGGCAGAACAACGTTTGCGGGGTCAGCTAGTAACATATAAAAGCGTGAAATGCTTTCAACAACTGATATTTTTTTAAGATTCATAACAGGAATTTCTAATGATAGACGGACAGCAAGGTAAATTGGCTGCTAGTCGAGTCACCTGGATAGCAATTGACGATGACAATTTCCGTTATTATAAATAAGTGCGATAACATACATGCATTTCCTTTTCTTTTTAAAATAGCTCTACGAAAGTATATCTATATTTACAACTGGACCTTGAAATAGTTTAAGTGTTAGTCACATTTATTTATAAGAAATCTCGAAATATAATTTCAGTACTTTACGTCATGATCATAAAACTTATTGGAAGATGATATTAATATCTTAACATATAAAAATCCCGTGTCACGATTTTTGTCCAATTTCTCGATTGTCTTTGATAGTATTTAGTCGAATTTATTTAAATTTTGCATAGATGTTAAGTTACGTGATGTTAAGTCCAAGTTGACAGATAGGATACCCGTTTTTGGACTCGATAAGTGACGCTGTTTTTTTTTACCCTAACTAACTACCCTAGTTCACTATACAGAGTACAGAGTTAACAGGTGGTAGTCAAATTCGTGATCTTGTGGCTGTGGGGACCTGTGGGGCCAGGTGGTAAAACTCATGTAGTTCGATCGGGGAGGTACCACCGCCACCCTCATAATCCTCCGTGAAGCAATTTATTGTGTTTCGGTTTTGAGAGGCGTGATTGCCGGCTATACTTACAAACGAGGCTAACATCTTAGTCCTCACGAGTAGTAACGCATTTGTGGTCAACCTTGGGTCAATCCTACTTGGGGATGACTACTAATGTCCATAGGCAGTAAGAAGTAAGGCAGTAAGTTAAATTCCAGTAAGACTTATCTAAACACATTACATAATGACTTACACAGAATATTGTGTAATTGTTTTTCCGGAACCGAAATTCGGGCCATACGTTACGTATAATCTGGAGACCGGGACGTTTCATCCCCGATACCCAGGGGGTGCGGTAAATCTCGCTCGCCATCCTATTAAGATAATATCGGGCAATTCGCAAACATCCACCCATAACCGCAAACCCATAACCGAAGCCCGTCCCCACCCATGTTGGGGATTTGAATCGTAGATTTTTGGCCGATTAATTAGGATTGCGCAACAATTCGCGCCGTGGCGACGTCGTAATATAAACCGATAATCTCTTATACGACACCAACTCCGAACATAAACGTTCTTCATTTTTCGATTCGTACTGTCTCTGATTCGTTAAAATAATGTCATTCATAACGATTCATAACGTTATCGATAATTGAAATAGAACTTTGTGTGGTATATAGTTCTATTACCATTTATTATTATTGTCTTGTTGCAAGCAAAATGTATTCTGATCTCGGAATAAGAAGACTTTTATAGAAATAAGAATAAAATATATTAAAAAATACATTGATTTAACACATAAACTTTCTGTACAAGCAAAATAATAAATTTGTACAATAAAAACAAAGTATAAATATAAATTTCCCCTAAACCAACATGGTTTCTCGTTGTTTTTCTCAGCAAATATTAATTTAAGTAATGAGACATTTCCGTATTATCCATAAAAACATCATACTTATTTAGCGTTACTCCAACGATTCTTGACATAAGATATTCAATGCAATAACCATTATAATATCTCTTCTGGGTAAAGTTGTTTCCACTGCCTCGAAACCACTTCTGTCATTAACGCCTTCGTGAAGCGATATTGCTTTTTCTTGGTTTTTGTTAAGATTTTCTTGAAATAATCTCCTTTATCGTTCATACTTTCAGTTACGGAAAACACGTCAACATCCAAATCAATAAATGCATATAGAGTTCGCCGAAAAAAACTAGCATAATATTTTGGATCATGTATAAACTCAAATGAGATTGCGATAAGTGATTTTTGAACTAAAAATTATCTAGTAGATATCAAGTTATAAAGTAGACGAAGCGTTAATACGCTTGTACCGAAGAACTTAAAACAAAAAGGTGCTGTTACCTTAATTAAATTTCTCTTACTACAGTTATCCAGTGTAAAACGTTCCTTACGTGGTATGAAGTTAAGACGTTCTATCACGTCCGCCTGAGCTATATCGGAACGCCTCGCTTCAAAGCATTCCTTATACATGAGAAAAAGACTGAAAATTTTAAGCGAGCTAAGCGAATAGCAGATAAACAACATTAAAATTCAAACGTTAGTCTGGATATATCTTAACACTACCGAAGCACGACCGAACGGACCGAGATGAGAAGAACATTTCCTATACAACGCTCCATATTAATGGCCATGCGAATTATCCTCAGCAACAACACTTCGTCTTAAAGCGCTAATGGCAGTCAAGCTGAATTGGATCTTAGCACTCGGGCATTGAATCCAAAATTTATTGCCACGAAGTATTCTTGGGTTATTCCGTATTTAAAGCTCAGGATGGTCTACGAGACATCTACGCAGTAGTATTTATAGTTGGTGTGATAACGAGATGGAGCATTACTTTCCAGAATGCAATAAGGTTAACTGTTTCCATACCAAATTTGGAGTTATAATCCTGTCAATTGTATACCAGGGGTTATATGACGATGTTAATTTTGATGTATTAGCTTCACAATTGAAGCTGAATCTTTTTAATAGTAAAGGAATCATAAATGCGTAACTTAATGAAATGGCTTACCTCACTTTAATTTTAAGGAGTACAACATTAAAGTACGAACGGTAACTAAATGATTAATCAAACGAATATCCTAATATGATAAGTAGATCCGTATTATGATCTATTATTCCATTCTTTGATTTTCTTTATCATGTTCATTGTATACACTAACGTGTCTCATATCAATGTAAAGTAGGTTAAACAACTCACTAGCTACAAAGCCATCGCTTAAGGCGTCATGCCAACGTGTTTGAAAGCCGTTTTGCTTTTGCTCTTGTGCCCTTTTTACAGAAACCTACTATTAAATGAACCTTTTAAATTGCCACTTGACACCAAAATGTATCTTTTGAGAATAAATTAAGCTTTAAAACAAGTGGTTATATCAACAGGTCTTATAAATCACAGACAAACAAACCAAAGAGACTGCTATTGTGATGTACTCTTTTGCATATAACACACGCAGTCCATTATCCCTGCATGCTTAGAGAGTTAACAGCGCTTCAAATACAAATAAACTTTGTGTCTGTCCGCGTACTTCGTCTCTAGACTAACAAAACAATAGCCGTTATTATCGGTTCATTTGGTCCCAAATCACGTGAAACGCTCTAATCGCATAAGTGGCGGGTTTGCTTGGACACACAACGCGACCACTAATTCCCAAACCGTACCCACAAATCTCTATTGTGAACTCGATAAATAGACGGTTTGTACCAATTTTAAAATAACGACCGGTGGCCGCAACGAATAAATTGACGCGCTTGTTCGTTTCGATAAATTATATCGGTCATTCGGACACGGTCGTTACAAGTATTCCGATCGAACGTAGCATCAAAACGTTCGGACATCATCAGCTCGTTAAATGGACTTGTTCTCCGAATGTTATAACGAACTGCTGGAAATATTTTTTTGTGTCCCATTAATTGAATACAATGAAGAATTTTGTTGATTTTGTCGACGCAATTCCGAACGTGTTTTATTACTCAATTCTCGAAACACATTTACCTACGTCAACAAATATTTAAATCTCCCTGTTATCATTCATGTGAAGGTATTTTCAATAAAAAGCATAAATATCTCTCAAGCAAACTAGTTGTATTTGATGTAGTAATTCAATCAACAGATTCACTGGTTCCCAAACGCTACGAGAGTGCATGCATCCGCATACTTGGCCTTATCTAGCGCTGCACAGCACCGAATCCAATATCTGAGAGTCGGTTGAGCGCTTATTCTTCATACGAGCTCCAAGGATTATTGCCCGTTATCGGAACTGGATAAATTACTCCATTACCAGCTCCCACGAACCCTTTCGGTGCTCCGAGGCAGCGTGGAGCAGTAAACTCGCTTCCATTCCGCCTTTTGATGAAATTTCCACACGCTTATAAGAATTTTCCTTTTTACAACGCCAAAGCCATTATTTCGCACGCCGGATTGACGTTATGCAAATAGGTAAATAAGTTTAGGGGAGTTTATAAACGCTTCGTATGAACTATCTGTGTGGGAGGGAAATTTTATTACGGTATATCCGTGTTATATCGTTTATTGTTTCGGGGTTTTTTGGTACCGGTATTTTTGTTGTAGAACCGGTAAATGGAATACTTTCCTCCTAATATGCTCTGTCGCATATGAATACCTAATAATAACCAACTCAAAGTAGAAGAAAATTTCAATCTTAAGCGGGTACTTATTAAAATATAATTATTTGTTGTTTACCACATTTCAATTCAGAATAGGTAAGCATGATGACAAAGAAGTAGAACTACCATATGTTTAATAGAAATAAATATCCCAGTGGTACCCACTGTTCTACTACATTAATTAACAAAACCAACACGTAGGTATTTGTATCTACTGTCCAATTAAATGCCATAAGCATTTAAATATGTGCGAAACGACAACCGCAAATTCGCAAAGTATTCCCCGAGGTTTACACAATATCCAACATATTTCTATTAAAGTTACGTATAAAGCAAATGATCTTATTCAACCCACGTCATTTGTTAGGACCGTATCGTTATTGTACCCAAATTTACGCAACTAATGCACCTAATTGGTTGTGGTCAAAAAATGTATCGTGCTAATTTCGGGGCGGACTCCACCCCAATTAATTATTTCCAACTAAAAACCCTTTTAGCCGTCCCGCGTAACGCAACGCCAAAATGGGAGCGGTCATCTATCTTTATAAGTGTTGGGCGAACATTAGGGGTTGAATAGACATAGCTACTATTTTACACAACGTTATTTATGTCGCAATTCTACACTATAAATGTTTTACTTAAAATAAAATGTGATGCCTATGGTTGTATTTGAAATTTGTAAATAAAAAATCGAGTTACTACTTAACATCTCGTTCATTCGTGACAAAGTGAATATAATAATAGCACAAACAGATTATAGAGATTACAGCACTGTCAATTAGGGGATAAATCAAACTTTCTTTCTTATTCTCACAGGGATATTTTATATTTGGTATTTTTGAAACAAGATCTGGTTCCATGTTATCCGTTTGTTCTGAAAGTCAATAAGTTTTAGTGTTTTAATTATTATAGCGACTAAAATACTATAGCTTATTTCAAGTTATTTGCTGGTATCAAGTAAATTGCCAAATTGAAAACTGTCTTTAAAAGAGTGATTTATTTTCTTTTCTTTTAATTTTTTTTAGTTCGAATATATTCGACCGAAAAGAAACTTGTCTCCTTAGGAAGGATTCTTTTTGCATTATATATTGAAGACGCGATGTTAAATAGTGAATGTGAAAATAGTGTATAAGAGACATTTACGTTGGTTGCAAGAGAGTTTACATAGATATTTCTTACTACTCAGAATATGACCACTATTAGTTATATGATATTTAGAGTTATATGATATATAGAGATTTATTTGCTATAGAAAATACGTAAAACTTGTTAAAGGTCTTATATGCATATTTTTGGCCACCGTGGAATAGCGTTCATCGTTCAGAGGCGCATCGGTTACGGTCAGAAGAGGACCGATCAGTATAATCGAAGACTTCTTTCTTCTTTCTTGTCCTTATTAACTTTTCTTTCACTACAAATGTAGATTTGAGAAACTTGAACATCGGCTATATCCTGCCATCTGAAAGAGTCATATAAAAAGAACAATAAAACAAGAGAAATTATATACGTGTGCTGTTAGTAGCATTAACGTCTTACATTCGCCACGTTGCAGACCGCCTTATCCTCGCACGAACATTAGAGGTTGGAGTAACATTAGCGCGGGCTGTCCGTCATTAGTGTTAATCTACTTACAGAACCGCTACAGATCGCTAATAGCCGATACACGAGAAAAACTGATTCGCACTGCGTTCCCAGTGGAGTATTTCTTTTTTATTCAACCCTTTTCTTCGTCTATGAAAGAGATTGATTGTGGCCAGTATGTTATTGTTTTGGTTAGCTTGTGTTAACTGCGCTTATTTAAGATAATATTTACACGAAATTAATAGAATTGTTCGAAGATAAAAATATGTTTAATTTAATCGATAATAATAAAGTTCAAAATCGAAAAATAACATCTTAATCTTAGTCATGTCTTATTTTCATTTACAAAAAACAAAGATTGTAGTAAAAAAAATATTTCATTGCTAAAACGTAATCATAAGTCGTAAATCGTACGAGGAATGGATAAGGTATTCGTCTCGTATACTTCGAGAACATGTTACCAACACTTACCAACTTTCGTAGACTGAACTTTCTTAAATGTGTAAGTTAGTATTAGATATTAGTATTCCAAATTTGACCAGACCCTTGACCAGAGCAATACACCATGGCCTAAACCATTCTTATTCGAAAAGGTCTGTGTCTAGCAGTAGTGTAGGTATATGTTCTGTTGATATATGCATATCATATGTGGGATGGAGACACACAGCATATAGGATTCACGGCACATGTGTTCAAGTACTTTAATCAGACACTGGTCGCGAACTCAGCAGTATTTTTGTATTAACTTTTTAATTCTACGTACTTACCATTGAAGAGACGAGAACGAAGAAGGCCCAAGTTAATGGAACGCTATGAATCCGAACAATGTTTTCTTCAGATGCAAGCATGATCTAAGTTTTATTTCTTTATCTACCATTATTGTAAAATTGTAGTAATAAAATCTAAATCTTAAATAAAATAGCTTTGTATATAGCAAATTAACTTAGGTATAGTTCTCAGTATAGTTAATTTGAATACTGTTCATGACAGGATACAGGATAAGACCTACAAGGAACAGAGTTAACCTTGTTTTATCCAAATTTTATCTTTCTTTAGGCATATCCAAAATTTTATCTTCTTACTTCCTAGGCAAATTTCTGACGGGAATCTCTTAGGACGGCAGCTATTTTCATCAGATCTTCGCAATCCGTGCAATTGCTATTATGCTGACAATTCGTCTCGCCTCCTCACAATCCGTCTGATCCGAAATAAAAAAATGGCTGCATTTCAATCGAGAGCTATTGATCAATGCTTTGGAGCTGTGAAATGATTAAATTGTAACAAGTATTTTCAGTTTCAAATATGGTGAATTATCGTGATTGCCATAAATATACATAAAATATAAATAACAGGTACTACTTGAAAATAAGTTCTTATCTTTCTTTTTTATTCTGGACATGGACATTATACTCATGATATTCTATTATAATTATTATTTTCTCTAGTCTAGAAGAAACAAAAACACTTGAAAGGAAAATTCAAACAGGAGCTTAACATCGAGAGAAAATAGAATATCGTGTCTTAACTTTTCATTCAAATCTTTTATGTGAAAATTTATTTGCCTATTTATTTATTTATTTACTACTTCATATACATTATACATTATAGATATTTTCCTCCTTAACTAAATCCTCCGTGTCAAATTTTAACTATGCCAAAACTAATACTCCTCACTACAAGCGTAAGCTTACACGCATTAATATATCAAATTTATTGTAACACGTACTTAAACGTGTCTACGAAAATCCTTTTAAACTGATATCAAAAACGTTTCTTTTAAGAACGAGCTTCATTAAAGAAAATAAGATTAATATCATTAAAAAAAAGTTTTTAATTAAAAAAAACTTGTGACTAAAAAAAATGTTTCCGTATCCAATAAACCCCACGCTGTCTTCACGATTATCGAATGAATAATCAGACGGTCAGTAAAATTAACGATCACTTTAAATCAGGTTGCGTATTCGACCGTCGGCGGTAAATAGCTCTTCTCGCCACTCTAATTATTATCTGTCAAAGTATAAACGAGATGTAATTAATGGGCCCGCGAGTGGTGTTAAGTTGCGTGACTTTTACGTGGTTATGATTCGCCCTCAAGTTTCTAGAAGTTTGAGGTCACGAAGTTCGAGAGTTAGTTGCGAAAATATTGTGTAGGTACTTATTCAAAGTTGTGATTGTTGCAAAGAAAATGCTTTTAATAATATTTCGTAATTGGAATGTAAGAATAAGATAATTTCTTCTCCACTATTTGGCTCCGTTATTCAGAAGTTTACCTTCTAAATCCACCGCTTGCGGATTTATCGCCCATAAATCGGAATGCTTAGCAGCTTTTACGATTTCCTCGAGAAATTCTTCATTCTTCATGTACCTACTATTAATCTTAATGTATAAATACATTAAATCCCACTATAAACGTACGTATATACGTATGTGGCATCATCCTTGAAGTAGTGTGTCGTGAATCTGCTCATTGACTGATGCAGCCATAAATTACCGGGAGACAAACGCGCCGCTGCGAACTCGTTAAACGCGATTTTAAACGAAAATAGAAGCTTAAAGCGGTGGCCAAAAGCTGCGGAATAATTAAAATTTTAATGGTTAAATCGTTTAACGAACATTTTTAACTACATTCCGGAAAAAACAACCATCAACATAATGAGCTTGTTCGTTGTAACGACGTCGGATCGTTATGTCGCTGAAATAATGATGCAGCTTTTGCAATTTATTTTGTCTTGAGGCTCACTCTTATAGATTATATAATGATGGCGGTAATTGAAGCTAAAAATAGTATCAAAAATCTCTCTGTATCAACAATCCTGCACCACTACGACACGTATCTCCTGTCGTAATGACAAGGACTTGGACCATAGTGTGCATAAATGCAAGTCAATCCACTTTTGTCACATAGAAGTTGAACCTTAGTACCTAATGCCAATTGATCAGTAGCCGTCGAAAAGACCCATATCCTCTTGGGATCATGATCATATCAGCTCGATGATACCAAATAATTATATTTATCCTCACTAATTCTCTATAGAAGTGCCATTTTTTTTATTTGCGTTGCAGTTTTTTTTTTTTTTTAATTAAAGCATATTGAAAAAGCGACTAATGTACTGGGCGCTTGAGCATTGGGCGCTTAGATGGTTATTTTTACACATTGAGCATGAGTTGTATCAACTTAGTCCTAAAAGGTAGTAACGCTGTAAACCGAGAAATTCCAAGTTAATCCTAAGGGAAGGTAGCAACGCACTATAAACGTCGCTATTAAAACTTTCTAGCTGTAGTGAACACTAACGGAGGACCGCCACAACTTGGGGGTCACTCCAGTCTGTTTATGTTAATGAAATGGAGCTGCGTCTCCGAGCTTAGCTACAAACGGACCGTGAACCATGCTCGAACTGAGTAAGCCAAAGTATATGTGTTGTATGTAGTTCCTTTATACCTGTATATCTGTGTAGGCACTTAATTTTTTTTATTCTTAAAGTAGCAAAAGAGCATGCGTTCATCAGAGGGTAAGCGGCCGTTCCCATCAACTGTTTAATCTGACTATTATTTTAAGGGAAAAGTAGATGTCGATGGATATATTCATTAGGTAAAAAATAGTACATGCATCATCCTCACGCCCATGTCTAGCATCTAATATAATAATAATAAGAGGTAATTATCGTCTAAGTATAATTTGCACTTTAGTATACTCGCCAAAACCTATCGCACCTTTTACTATGTTGTATAATGTTAAACATTTTATACATATCGCAACAAACACAATAAATTGAAACACAGACTGTGTCAAATTGTTGACTAATTTAAAACCTCTGGAAAAAATATACATAAAGCGAAAGAGATACTAAAATAAACAAAAAATCACTGAAAGTGAAAGAAAACTTGATTCCACCATTCGTATGATATTTTTCCTCATGTGACAGTCCTCACGAGTCATTAAAATGATGACCTACTTGGAAACCGAAGCCAACTCGACGATGTAACGGAATCCGAGGAATTTGTGATGGCGTGTTATTATGCAATAGTTCCAAGTACTTCGGTGTGCTTCAACCTGACTCGTGACCTACTCTTCCGTTATATTTGTTCAAAAAATAAAGCAATCAAACAACCGTAGATACCCTTTTTGGCCGTATTTTAAATTCGGGGAATATTTAATTAATAATTCCTTTCGTATGTAGATGAAATTTTTTTTCTCAGTAGGTAAATGTAAGCCTTTATTTTATGCCTGTAATTACATGTATAAATAAATAAATGAATCCTCTGCTTCAAATGTGCTTATTTTGAATTTCAATAGCTTATTACTTATTTAAAATTTAAACTTCACTTAAATAACGATGAAAATGATAAACAATATTTCTAAATAAAATTATGCAAAATGGTCAAGATATACATTTATGTTATGTTGTATGAAAAAACAAAATTTTCGTACATTTACATATAGTTTAAATTACATGTACATTAAACAAGAAGAACTAATCTATCTGCGTTAGATTGATGCAACCATTGAAACCATTCAAAATACCACAAACCTTGTGACCCAGTCAACTGACACGATATTTGTTCAAAAAGAAGTGAATGCAAGCAGCACGACTGCTTCATACAAACGTATTCCCATCGGAAGTGGAACGTCAATCAAAGCGCGGTCGCGATGGAGATGGAACTTTTGAATTTCGAACTTATTGTTCTATTTACAAATGAAATTTTTAACCGCCTTCCTTTTTTGGCGGGTAGGTAGTTGGCGGTTTTATGGTTTTTTTTTTTTAGCTAAATATTACTTACATAACAAATATAGACAAAGATAAAATAGAAACAAACAAAACCTGAAAAAGGAGACCAAAATTAATATTAAAATATGAAAAAGAATTAAAGTAGGCTTCTAATAAATGACAAAAATTAATAAAGAATACCAAGCATTTTACATAAATTACTTATACAAATAAATAAATATCTATCAATTCATTTATTTGAACTGCTAGTCGGATTAATTTAAAATGTATGTAGCATTCGCAATTCAAATCCGAAATCATTCAGTAACATAGTTATAAACCACAGACTAAACACGACCAGCATACGTCAAAATTACATCGTTCCGAATTCAAACATTCGTGCAATTACGTTCCGTTTGCCGTCGCGCCCGGTTCATTCAAGATCACTCGAATCACTCGACATAATTAACGTGTACATTGAGTTATTTACGCGCCCGCATGCCGGCGGAAATACGAATGTACGTACGTGGGAGCGATCGACAGCTGTAATCTTAAATTATTTACGGGTTTACTAAGCGAAAATAAGCGGCAAAATGACTGATCATGCGTGCACGGGGATAACTCTTTGCGTTCCGGTTTACGTTATATTGACTTCGTCAACATACCAACTTTCAATAAACCCTACCGTGAAATTATTTTACTTAAATTCATTTCTATTATCGATTCATCAAAGTTTACATTTTAGGATTTAGGGTAAAATTTAAGTCCTTTGGTGACGTAAATGTCTATTATCTATTAAAGTTACATAACTACCTAACCACCCAATATTGAAATAACCGAAAATATATATTATTAGTAAATTTATTATTATGCTCAAAAAAAAGTATATAATAAATAATTAAATTACGAGACTTCATAGTATGTATAGTCGTGCCTTATTTTACCCAAATAATATTTCCCTTCACGATGTAAAATTGGGGTTCGTTCTTACGACTACGAAAAATTCACATCAAAAACTTTTTAAAATTAATATACTCATCAAATGAAGCCCGCGCCTCGCCGTCACTCACTGCCATATTTGATTTACCTTTATTTTTTGTTTTTAATCAGTGACATTTCCGTGACTGCATCACTTATACGCGCCGGTCGGTGCACGGAAACGAACCCTGACTCCATTTCATTATAATTTTAAGCTATTGTTATACGCCCCGTTAAATTTTATTTCCATTACCATAGTACACGCGACAATATGCGATAACCAAACAACATTATTTACGATTTATGAATTGAATAATATGGACTTTCATTTTTTTTTATTTATACCTCTGGCAATATTCAAGCCCATGTAATGATCGTATTATTGTGTTGCCAGGTTGTTTGCACTTCCTTGATTGCATTTAGAATCTGTGGTGACTATCAGCTACGGACACATAGTATTGTTGCTGGCAACACGCAATTAGAGTTAGAAAGCACAATGTACACAAGGAGTGGGGTCATTTCTTGGGCTTTATGGTTATTTAGCTGTCGTACCCAGTTACGGTGCAACTTAATTACGAATGGATTTCCTTTAATACTCTCTCCTAATTGTTGCCTATAAACAATGCATGAAACAATAAACAAAAATTAAACTGAAAAAATTTGAATATCTCAAGCAAATAGTTTAACAAAAATATTATTATGGTTTTCTGAAACCAAAAAATACTGCAAATATTTTGAGCATAGATAACCTAGAAGCTCTTAAATTTATTAAAAAATCAAGCAAATAGCGTTATCTGTAACTCCGACACGGCATTTTAATCAAAACTCAGATGCACGTTAAAAAATTAAAGCGACCCGTTCCGCTGGCAGAATAGCTAAAAGCATTTTAACAGCGCTCAGAGCTATTCCAGCGAAGCCTTAAAAAATATTGCCCTGTCAAGTCGTAAATAATTAGGACGTGTAATGGGACCTTGGCTTTTACATTATAGCCTTGCTCATTTCCTCAGTCCGCCAAAAAAAATAAAATTCCCGCGTTTTTCCGCGCGCGCCCCATCGATCAGCTGTGACCGCGCCAATGGCGGCTACACTCTAACTACTGCTTAATGTACTTATTCTAGGTGATCGATCACCGACCCGATGACATCCGAATCCATTAAACCCCAAGCTGTCTAATTGATCGCTCCACGAATTGAAAATCGCAAAAAAGTGGCCCGCCATAGTTGGCGAGACTCAGGAGACTCTATTCATTTATCCTTTGCTACGATCCAACAGTTTTTATTTTGGCAGCCGACCCTCATCGAGCTCCTAGCTCGGATTATTACTGTGGGTTTGAACCAAGAAAACTAGATCTTCACTATTATGGGAAACTACATTAAAATGTTGTTGAAAACGAATGAAAATAGTAGATATTTCCATTCGTTTTTAACAACATTTTGTGTCAGTCAGCTTCATATCAGTTTCTGTTTTTCAAGCGATTCAGTTATTACATAAGACGCTGGATTAAAACGTGGTGCAATAATCAATAGGTCAAGAAACCATCGCACAAAATAATAATAAAACATTCTTGAATAGTATAAAAACAAACCAATCTTCTTAGGAATTTTGAAACAAGAAACGATGAATACTTGTGGCATTTCACAATAATTTTTTTTCCGTCATAAATTCGTAGGTACATAGCCTTCGACGTCCTAAGAATGTTGTAAAGTATTCCGTTGCTCCCGGATCGAAAAGAATTTAATTCAAGAATGGCAGTTGAATCTGAAATGACTGAGCCGGGAATGTTTCGAGATCACCGGTCACTGGCTGAGACAAAATTAAAAAGCGCCTCTGACCTATTACCTCGTTCATTCGGGCGAATGCAAAATCTATTGCCTATGTTTCTTGTTCAAATGAATGGTAGCCGAATTTCTTTTGTAGCTGAATGTTTTATAAGTTCCAATATTTCATTTGATTGAGTGAAATTTCAAATCAGATAAAAGCGTGATAATGTTGAAGAACGCCGCAATTACTGCTTGCATTACTGTTTAAGTTTAGTAAAACGAATTAAGTACAAAACTTATAGAAGATTTTATTTAAAACCAATTGTTGTGTTTAGATCCAAAGAACCAACATTCGTAAATATCTTACAATAATTTTGTTTGCTATTATATCGCCAATCCAAAAGCTGGTCTTTCCTACCGCAATATATTTCACATCAGAAAAGAATAAAATTTTCTGAAAGTACGTCGATGTATATAATAAACTTTTCTCCATACCTGTCACAAAAATATATTGGAAAAACATTTTTTTTATTCTACTCTCCGATAGGACCGCTCGGACCGCCCGAACCGCAGCGCGACATGCCTCAGGTTGCGGTCCGCATGTGCATACCGCGAGCATTCGACGAGACATGTATAGCTATGTGGTATGCGAATATTCGACCGACACATTGATTTTTAATCTTATACCTTATATCACACCTTATATTTTCTATATTAAAATATTTTACAATAACAGGTTGCATGTGAGAAAATCATTACACTTTTGTATATACCTAAGTTTACAAAATATCACCTTTTTTAATTCTACCCTCCGGTACGCGGACCGCGTAGACCGCTTGGACCGCCCGGACCGCAGCGCGACATGCCTCAGGTTGCGGTCCGCATGTGCATACCGCGAGCATTCGCGGAGATATGTGGAGCTATGCAGTATGCAAATATTC